>OMLF01034037.1:10598-24197 GCA_900302615.1 Holocentrus rufus
ACAAACATAAGGAAATATGTGTCATATGCTTTCTGGATTTACACAATGCAAATGTAATGTAATTAGCTGAAGGGTGACAATGAAACTTTTCCTGTTGCGATGTCAACAAACTCAACAAACACAGCGACAGTGCATGTTACTTGTGTGGCATTCCAGCCAGCCTAAATTTGGTCTCAGGTTCCACCGAGTCTGACCTGCTGCTTGTACTGCTCCATGGCGTCCTCTAGAGCTGCTAAAAAGTCTGTGTTCTCTCTCTCCAGCTGCTGGACCTGGGCTTGAAGCTGAGCAATACTCTCCTCTTTCTCTCTGTCTTTCTCACTTTCATGCTCATGGCTCCACCTCTCCGCCATTGCCTCCGGCTCCTGGGAAACAAATGGTAGTTAAATCCATGCTCGGTGTTAGATCAGTCGATTCCAGGAAAATATAAACTCCAATTTGAAATAGTAATATGATGATGGTATCTCCGTATAGTAGTTCGTTGTGCAGGTGCAAGTACCTGGTTTTTAACAGAAGTCCTTCCCCTCCTTAATGCAACACTGTCCTCAGTTGAGCTGTTCTCGATGCCACTGTCCGGTCCTGAGGCGGTGGTCAGTCCGCTCCGCTCTTCCTCCACTGAGCACAGCCACTCCTTCACCCTGAGATTCTGTTCTGCAGTCAGAGCCCCTTCACTCTGCAACTCCCGCAGGAACCTGGGTATGAACCAGGACCAAAAGGATTGCATCAGAATTAAACAGAAGTGACTGTCCATCTACTGCAATGGTGGAAACTTTACCTGTGTGTGATCAGCAGAAATTGGCAAAAAGTAATTCTAAGTAAGTCACCCTTTTAAATCCTCTTCAGTCCCTCAAACATCAAAGCAAAGCAACAATAAAACCTGAAGTTTCAGAGATGATAAGTGAGCCATTTAGACTCACAGTAGGTGGGCTGCTTGGTGGTGTGAATTCTTTCAAACATTTTTAGCAAATTTTAGAAAGCCACTTCCCCCCCAAAGGCCACAAAAATGCTATTAATGGGGGAAAATCTGAAAAACATTCGCAGCTGATACTTCTCACACAAACGGATCATTGGTGCTTGTTAAATGTAAATCTGTGAAAATGAGAGAAACTAACTCATAAACAACAGGATGTGTGGATTTTATGGTTTTTGATTCTGTTATTGTTCAACTAATACGTGTGGCCCCAATGGTTAGTGAATTACTCATTATATATAAGATACATAGTCCCTTAAAAATGATTTCCAAATTGAGCCACCATTTAGTGATACAGAGTATGCAGTGTAAATACTAAGGCACCCGAATATAACACAACAAATTCAGTCACTGATTTTGAACAGGGTCAAGGTTGGGCAAAATATCTTTAGACTACAGGGTAAATAATACAGACTGAATCCAACTGGACTGATGAAGTGAGTTCTAGTTCTAACCTGTATGCAGTATCTGTGCAAGTCCTGTAGTGGGCGCTCTGGGCCTGCAGTCTGCTGATCTCTGCCTCTCCAAGTCTAGGTCTCCTGTTTGGATCAGCGTGAGCGATGATACGAGTCTCTGAACGCTGCCGATTTTCCAGGGCTCTGCGAAGGGCCTTAATTTGTTGCTCTAGTCCCTCCACCCGATCCGGCTCGCCCTTACAGTTGACAGTCGCCCGGTTCTGAATGTTCCGGGCTCGTGTGGCATAGTTCAGTGTATTCAGACTCTCGTCGAAGTCTGAGGAAGATGGACTTATGCAGGCAATCATCAGCGTTTTTGAATTTCCTCCCAAAGAGTCTTTCAGAATCCTAGTTGAAACAAGGATTACAACAATTAAACCTGATTAATAACTATAATAACATTCTCCATAAATCATTTTTTATAAAGGCATGCTATAGTGAATGATATACCTGGTGATTTTGGAGTCTCTGTACGGTATGTGGGTGCCTTTCCTCTTGGGGTCCCCCAGCGCTCCTATGACATTCCCCAGGGCCAAGAGGCCACTGTTAATCTGGATGCTCTCCTTCAGCCTCTCTCCGGTGTTTCCTGTCCGCAGGATGCGCTCTGACCCGGCCAGATCAACAAAGTGGAACTTGGAGGACAAGATTTGTGGTCCGGCACATGTAGAGCTCCCGTAAAGGCGCGAGCCTCCTCGTCGCTGGTCCATGTACACGGTGAAGATGGTGTGTGAGCGGCTGGAGTGGGGATTCATTTGGGTTGCTCCTGTGTGCCTGGCTGTGTTTCCTGACTCCAGCAAACTCAACACCTCATCAAGACCCTCCACTTCACACTCCTTCACACCACACAACACTGTAAAGTCACACAAAATAAACAAACCATCTATGATCAAGAAGCTTTGGCATAATAATTCATAAAAATCACAAATTACAAGTTCAGCTATAAGTGATACAAGACAAGGTAAAGAATCCACTCATTCCATACCGATGTTGCCCTTATCCTCCCTGATGTGGATGTCCTTACTCGCAGTCTCTACCTCCAGCAAGTCCTTGAACTCCTCTTTGTAGACCTCCAGGTAGGAGACCCTGACAGAAAAGTCTGTGAGGTCGTTCTCATCCAGCAGCTTGAAGACCTCTGCAACCGCTCTGGGGATGATGCCCTGCTCCTCATCCCTAAAAGAAGCTGCAGACACCCATAAAACACTCATTTGCAATGCACAGAGCTGGCTTTGCACACTGAGAATAAATGAAGAGCACGGCGCTTGCTTTTGGCCATGAGCTCATTTCATGTGTAGTGTGATTTATTTCTGGTCTTTCCCTGCTTTTATTGGTCCTGTGCAAAAAGGTTGTTCAATAGCATGAAAGGAGCCAGTGTCACTGTCACTGATGGCCAGCTGGTCTGGTATAGAGCTGTCTATTAGACAATGGCAGCTGCTTTGTAGGAAATGCTGTTGATGCATTATGTAGATTTGAATGTTATCTTTTCCTCTTGATTATATATTACACATCTGGAGTAGATTAACATCAAAACTGAACAGCAGCGAAAGAACAAACAAACTTACAAATGTTGGCCTCTCCTATCGTGTAAGTCTTTCCTGAGCCTGTCTGTCCATAGGCGAAGACTGTGGCGTTGAAACCATGGAAGAAGGCTTCTATAAGCGGCTGGACTGACACAGCATAAACCTCCTCCTGACAACAAGTTTCCTCGAACAAGAAGTCGCAAAGGAAGTGTCGGTCGTGGCCCAGGGTAACCCGCCGCTGCTCCGAGTCCACAGTGATGCAGCTTTCGTGGCTGTGCAGAAGCTCTTTGGGCAGCAGGGGACGCACTCGAACAGCGACCTGCACTGCAGAGTCCTCCCCTCTGCCCTGCCCACTGGGCACTTTGGGAGACATTCTGCCAAAGTCAGCGGTCTTCTTTCTTCCTCTGCTACGAATGCATCATCTTTAGGACACTAGAGAAAAGGGAATCCTGTGTTACTAAAACATGTTTCAATGAGTTATGTCATATGGATGGCTCAAATTGCTGATCACAACTAGTAATGAAGGGGATGAGTGTAAAGAGACAACTCTGCAGATGGACTATATGACAACATGACAGAACAATGTAGCAGCCCAAAACACAGAATAGGAAACAATAATTGCCACAAGACCAAATCAGGTAAAAGCAACAACGTGCAACATTTCACCTTGAGAAAGACAATACTTCAACCAATACTTTACTCCTCTGATGTAATGGAGTGTGACTGTAAGGTTGTGAAGATTTCAGTTCGATATGGTGTTTCTGTTTTTTTTTTTTTTTTAGATATGTTTTTCTTTTCAGCCTCATACCAAGCAGGTGTGAGAGTGTTTACTAATGCGTATTGGAAGAGGTGGATAATGGGGTCGAAAGGTCATAGTCATCTACAGCACAAAATATTACTAACCAAAATTTGACTTTATATACCAGTTCTCTTTGTTCATCATGTAGGCACAACACAGCAGATGGAGAGTTTAACTGCAAAATGAAACAGCCACTGTTTTGAAAATGTGACCCAGTAATACAAAATGACGATTAAGATCAATTTATAATTTAGTAATTTGGAATACTACTGTTATAACTTCCACTGATGGTGCAATCGCATGTTTTTTTTTTCATTTTAAGCACAGAACATCAGGTAACATTAGCTAATAACTAATGAGATGAAACCCTTTAGACACGGTTATTAGGAGTTTGATACAAGTCACTACCAATCAAGCAAGTGATGGCTGTAACTCGGCTAGTCCCTGAACTTATCTTTTTATATAAGCTCTATCTACTTGGGTAAAGTTGCCCCACTCCTTTGAAAGCTTTACCCTTGCTGTGATTGCATAGTCCACAACGTAAACAGAAAAAAATCTACTGTTACATCATTATCAAGGCTAACAAGTCAGCGTCATTATGCTTCAGTAAAAAGGAAAAATCTGAGAAGATTTGCATAAACAAATTAAAATAAATTTGTTAGTTAAGAAACACTACCAGACCTGTTTGTCCAGAGTATCTGTGTTTCAGCTCAGACTAAGAAGGTCCTCAACTCAATTCTGCACCATTCTTAACCTCTGTTGGGCCAGCCACATGTATGGAGGAAGTGGGTGATGAGCTCAGGTAATCTGCATTTAAAAAGCAATACCAATGCTGACTCAGGTCTTGTCTCTTGCAGGCTTAACATCGCTACACTTTCTTTTCTCACTGTTTTCCTCCACTGTTGTTATTATGACTTCTGACAACCACAGCCAGATCTCCGCTGGCCACACACAAGACTGATGCTGACCTCAGACGTTAGAGTATATGACCCAAAAACACTTCTAAGAGCAATGAAAAGGCAATTTCACATATAATCATGTGATGGTGCTTTTACCACTACAATACTTCTTAATTATTTTGATGTGAAAAAGTTGCATACTGCAGCTTTAAACTTGTTGTGCAACTCATCACACCTACTTCACAGGTGAAACGTCCTGATTTATCATTATTTCCTGCATTTTGAATCAATGCAACAGCAGAGAAATCTGATACACTGACTTTTGAACTTAGCCTTCCTATTAATATGACCTTGCATTCTTATCACTTTGGATGTGAATGGCATAACGACTGTAAGGTTAGAAAATGCATACTGTCCATCCATCAACCTCTATGAAGAAAAGTACGAAAGAGCAACATCCACTTAACCCCTTTGGAGTATCTGCTTAATAGTGGCTAGCTTCAAGTTCAAGACGACTCAATGGTTTGAAACATAGAAATTTTATGAATTCTATTTCTATTATATTTCCAACTCTATTTCTATGGTTTGAAATCAATGAATAAAGTTGTTTTATTTGCTATGATTTTAGATGTCATGACATGTCGCCAAATTAAAGCAGACTAGACACAATTTTAGACGTATTAATTTCACAACATAGCATTAATATGTACTGACTAAGACACATTATGCATGTGTTTTAACTGAATATAAAAATGACAACATTGAGAAGATAACAGCTTGCAGCTCAGGTACTTCTGAAACATATGATTTAAGTAAAATGAATGATTTTTGTCAAACAGAGATATTTGTGAGCCAGATCTCCTCCAATTTTGATAGTTATTACAATTGCGTCATCTTCCTGAATTTCAAACAATTCCTTGTTAGTTATGGGAAACTTAAATAAAAGCTAAGAAAACAGTAAGGAAAAGCCGTTGTGACTGTGGCCTCCCTCTCACAGATGCATTCATCGTGCATAATTTCAGACGACTAAGGCATCCCATATCATTAAGCTAAGTTACAAAGTCGATCAAACTATCGCTTTGGAGTTGAGCAATAAAGCAACCCCTGCTCTTTCGCTAACGTTATAACAGTTACATTAGGACAAACCAGTTTAACTTTAGCGTTAGCTAATGTAAAGAAGGCTTCAAAGACTTTCCATTGAAGTTGCAGTGATTTACCCCTCCTAGATAGCTTTTCAACACATCTTGGTGTTTGTCGTTCGTTAATGATACGTTAGCCCAGTTAGATAACGTTAGCACAGCTAACTAACATTATTTTGCAGTGTTAGGCCGTTACTTAACGTTAAGTACTGCAAAAATCGTGCCTGGCGGCTTCTTCTCTTCTTCTCGGGCTTCTAAAACAACTTTTTGACGCTATCTTGCTTGATGCCTAGATAACACTGGTCTTCAGCTAACGTTAGCCAGTTAACGTTAGCCAACTGTCTGAACAACAAAAGCAACACATAGCTAAGCATGAGACTATCCACACAACTAAAGTTGATATTGCTGTTACTTTTTCGTGTGATGAATGGCTAAACAGTATGTTTCCATTACGTTTGCTCTCGTAACCTAGATAAACATACACTACTCACTTTTTCAGGTTGCATCCAGAACTGGGGTCACGGCGGAGACTTTTGGAAGTTGATGGGCAGTCAGGAGGAGGAGCCAGAAATTTGGGGTTGTTGAACCTGGTGAGAAACACTGGGTCAAACTTTGAATCAAAGATGTTCAGCTTCGGTGGTTACAGCAGTTTTTACTGGGCAAA
The DNA here is from genome assembly GCA_900302615.1 of Holocentrus rufus. Lineage (NCBI taxonomy): Eukaryota > Metazoa > Chordata > Actinopteri > Holocentriformes > Holocentridae > Holocentrus > Holocentrus rufus. The sequence goes on from OMLF01034037.1 coordinate 17,039, forward strand.
ATAAATAAATCCTCAATGTTTTCGTATTTCAGCCCCAGCAGATTCCCCAACAAGCAATTGTTAGTGTATGGTGTCATTGTTCATAGTGCAGTTTCTTTGGGACAACATTTGGCTGAATTGCTTTTCAGCACAATAGGCTGTGTTGATAACGACTACAACAACATGAGTTGGGTCAGTCTATGCTATTATGCTATTAACATGACAGTCACAAAACTTGTAAAGAGCTTACTCGAAAATATTCGCTGTGGTAAGAAAGAATAGAAATACAGGTCCAGGCACATCTGTGAAAAAAATGTATTATTCAGCCCAGATGACAGTGCCTGCACCTGGATTTATATGCTTTCTTAACACTTAAGTGTATTTGAGAAACTGTTATCAGTCCCATCCCAACCCACATGCACATGTAAAATAGATTTAATCCTGATGTTGAAACTGACATATCCTTTTTCACAAACTTTGCTCTTCACCTATTCTAATGAAAGAAGTGGACAATATATTAGCAGGATGGTTTTGCTTGTTTGTTTTGTTTTAACTGCTGAAGAGTGAAAACTAACTAATCAAAAACAGGCCTTTTGAAAGTAAAATTACTTCAAAACTTTAGCATTTGATTTGTCTCCTTTTTACTTGGCTCTAATTACATACAGAACTTCACACTTCAAAGAGAACAAAACAATCACGTTTGCTCCAAGTTAGAATAGTTGATGTTAGTAAACTAGGTCAGTCAAGATCAAAAGAATTGGTCAAGTCAATTTTATTTAAACAAGCATGTCTTTACATATCATATGCATCACATATCACACTACATGCATACACATACTATATACTGTGTTACATCACATTGTTTCATCTTGATAAATACTTGGAGTCTGTTGATCTTTATTAGGACATGAAAGGATAAAGTCGCTATGAGGTTAACATATACTATTAATTTTAATCCATGCACATGTTCAGCCATATTGGATGAACCAAACAGCCTTTTCCTAGATGTAGAATGTAGAATAAGTAGATTGTCTTTTTTCTTCGGAGAGACTTTTTGCTCTCTACATGGACACTGCAATCACTCCTAAAGCCAAGGAAAACACTCTATTCTATGCTGACTTGTGTTTGGCCAAAGTCAGTATGTTTTGTTAAGGTTGCCTTGATGGTAACTATGGAAACATGTTAAGCTGAACCCTGAGAGCTTAAGGTAGCGTCTACTCGTCGCCTTCCCTTTCCATATTCTTGGTAACTACACAAATATGAAGAAACAACTCTGGAATTAGACCCTTGAGTTTGCCTTCTGAAAATACTGTAATTGCCAAGTGCATGATTTGTAGAGGACAGGACTTTTTTTTTTTTTTTTGGCATTTGCAAATTAGAATCATCTATCCTTGAACAGCTCTTTTCCCAGTAACAACTTTATAATCACACAAATGGTATTTAAGCAGCAGCATTATTTTCAGTTTAATGCCAGTATACATGGGACCACAAACAACTTTAAGAACACACTGAGTCATGAACAACTGAGTCTGTTTTCAAATAGCTGTGCCTACAGTCTCCGTTGGGATCTTTGTTGAGAAGTATGTTTTGAATATTGAGGCAGACTGTGACTTGTTGTCTGGGCGTTGCAACAAAACAACAAAATCACTAGTCTTCCAAAGCATCCAAAACATTAGCATCAGGACGTTTCACTTTTGCTGCCATCTCCACTTCATGAAGGTCAAATCTGAATGCCATCCCTCTGATGGGCTGGTTTCACAGACCTGTTGGCTTCATCCTTTGAAAAAGAGAGAAAATTTGAAAATTGTCAGCAAATTTGTCCTTGTAAATATTTCATTTCATTCCTGGAGGTATAACAAAATATACATCACAATCTTCCATTCAAACTAATGCAATTGTTTTAAACGTAAGATTCAATCCGCCCTTGCAAGTCCTGTGTTGTCGGAGTTAATAATGTCATGAGGCTCTAAATCCAGCTGCCCTTTCAACTGAGTCAGTGGGGAGCCCCCCCAAAATCCATATAATTCTCTTTAATTTTCAGACTATCACCTGTGTCCCACCACATCCTCTGCACTTGGGAAAAAGGACGCTCAGTTCAGTCGTACATTTTTAGTCCAATAAAAATCATCAATAAAGAAGAGCATGTCATGCATATTGCATGAGATACACTATGATCCAAATATCACAAAATGACATCATAGAATAATAAACATCCAATAAATAACATGGACGTGAGAAGAACCTACATAAAATACTGTTGGTGTGAATACACATTGTTTGTTAGGTGGTACATTCACCAATGCTTCATCTGTACAAGTATTAAAAATAATGCTGCTCCATCTACCATGACAAAAAGGCTATTTCCTTAGTTATGAGAAATTGTTTTTGTTATATGGAGAACAAAACTGACTCTTCTGACAACGTATTTGCATTAAACAACATGGACCCACAGAAAGCTACTATTGAACTGGCAGGTGGGATGATGCATGAATACTTAAGGAATACAGATAGATACTCCTTGCATACGACTACTTGCAGGAAAGTTAGTTATTTATCAACATCACCAGAATCCTATATTCCTCGGCAATTCTTTCGCAGCCTCTTGCATTTCAGTCTCTCAATAAGATCTGTGCTAAATTTCACTGTGCTGAATTTCATAATGGCATGCACTGATGACTGAATCAATGTCCACACATCTATTCATTTTAGATGAAAATGTGCATAAATGAATTGAGTGGCTAACCTTTGGTGAACTCTCTCTCTGCCTACTTATGTGTCAACTGGCAAAGACAAAAAAACTTGTGGAAACACTTTGCAGTAAACAATAAAATATTAAATATACATGCAAATATGCAAAAGACAAGCTGGGAACTGTAGACTGCATGAAGTGCCATTTTTGTGATTCCAGTTGCTTGCTACACCAGCGCCTTACATGACAAAAGAAAGATTTCATCTCCTGATTGAAATAGGCCTTCTGATGGGTCCCTGAGGAGAACTGCCATCCTTCCACATTCATTACCTGGGATTTGGTGCACATTTGAATGATGCTACACCTTACACTTATTTATTTCTAACACCTCTTCACACCCACATTGTTTGTCTTGCACATGACTCAGAATGACACGCTCATATTCTGCTGCTGATGCGGGAATCAGCGGAGTTATGAACGTGTCAAGAGAGGCTTGATGGTTCAGAGGCAGTTGCTTCTGAGTCTCCTACGCAGCTCTGTGAATGAGATGATATGTAATACAGAAAACATTTTTTCTTGTGGTTTTCAAGATGGCAAACAAAAAACTGATACCTATACTTAAATGATAAAACCATAAGGAGCCCAAACATAGATTTATCAGCAATCAATATGAGAAAGCAAAATTAATGTTACACCAAATGTTGAGGCAGTATGCTGACATAGTTAGACTGGATATTCGAGTCACCATGCACTTGTATGTGAAGAACTGCATCTGTTCACAAACAAAAGTGGAGGTCACAAGTTGAAAATTGCATATGAGGAGGGAAATTTAACTGGGAGAAAAATAAAACTGTTATTGATCACTATTATATTCAACAGTCCCACTATGAGAAGGAGATTGACATGCTGTTAATACATTTTCACAATTATATTAAAATTATTTATCATGACTCTACTGGTAGAGGTATGAAAGGCTCAAAATAGATGTCTCTCCAAACATTTGTTTATGTATTTACTCGGAAAAAAATAATTAAAAAAAGAAAGGAATATATTCTTTCTTTGTCAGGGTTCCTGATAGAAATAATAGCTGCAGCACAGAATAGTGATACATTATTAAGGCAGACTGAAGTTTTCTCTCCAGCTCAAAATGAATGCCTGTTCTTTCTAAATTACAGGCATGAGACAGATCAGGCAGAGAGGGGCTGGTGCAAACTCTACACTTGTTTGTTCTGAGGGAAAATAAATGTTTCATTGCAACATCTCTGCTTATGCCTGGGTGGGTTTCTTAAGGCAAAACAAATGAATACATTCATTTCCGAGAACATAAGCACATTGTTTAACTGTTGTCAGTTTAATTGGCGTCATGTCAGTTTTAGAACATTTAGTGACAATAATGAAATTCATTTAATGAAAATATTCTCCTGTCAGCTTTACAAAGTGTGTTGCCTGTCATTTAGATTAATTATACCAGTGTGGGCATGCAGTGTGTGTGTTTGTGTGTGTGTGTGTGTGAGAGAGAGAGAGAGAGAGAGAGAGAGATGTGGCAGAGTAATATCCCTCTCATTGCTCCACCACAAAGAAAGTGTGAGTGTGCATCTGTACTGTCAACATCTTCAAAATTCTCTCAGGTCTGTATATTGGTTATTATATACCCTCCATATATCCACAACAGCAACAAAGTATATTCAAAGCATAACAATGGCAGGACTGCCACAGTGACAGATGAGAAAAATAAATGAAAAATCTCTGGAGCCTGTTTTAGAAACATCATGAAGACGAAGGCCTAAGGAAATTCAAAATTTTCTGCCAAGGCCATGAATGAAAAAGGAGTTACTGGGTTTAGATAGAAAGTCATTACAAGCTGTTGGTTATAGGCAGAAGACTCATTAACACCGGTACAGTTGTTGTAGTTAATTATAGCACAGCATTTTCAATCTGGGCCACCGAACCTTCAAGCACTGTGCCTGAGGAAATACAAATGAGCAAACTCTCTATTCTTAAGACACATTACACAGCATTTCAATGAGATTTCGTATTATGCTGTTGTACTAATTAGTCATTTGCTTGTCAGAAGTCTAATAGTTTTTGTGTGTTTCTAGGCCAGTTATAACTATTGGTATTGAGGAAGACTACAGGCTGTGATGGATTCAGCAGCACATATATTTCCTTTTTCATAGCTGATTGTTTGTTGAAACAGTTCTGTTGCCTTTTTTCCACAGCACTTGTAAAACAAGTTATAATAACCACAGCTTCAACAGCAACTACAATCAAGTACCACGTAATAACAGTAATACATAAAATCATATGGCAGCGGCCTCTTAAAGCTTACATACGGTAAAAGTGTTGAGTAATGATAGTGATTTGAACAGTGGACCTACATTGTCTGCAGCCGCCCTCACAAGAAATCTTGACACTCGTGTGGGTGAATGATAATTCACACTTGCTGACATGTGGTCAAGTAAATCCAATACACTGGACCCTAAAACTATAGAGACTGTACATTTCCTTATCAATTACAAAGCAAAATCAAATACAACACCTCTGGGTCAATGCACATTGGATTATGATTCTTGCTCACCTCCCACAATGTGCAGCCTGATTCGATTTCCAGAGGTGAGTAACCAAAATAATGGATGTATGACCACACTGTTGACGTGGAGGGCTGTGAAATAGCATTACCCTGTGGCAACAAATGTGAATATACAGTCTAATGTTCAATTTTCGATGTTTCAACAGGGTTGCTTTGCAGGAGAGTGACCCAGCTCTTCCCGAGAATTTGAGAGATTGGAGCAGCTGGAACATGGCGACTCAGCTTTGGCTCATCAGCCGGTAGGCGTGGGAGCGCTGACTCTCACCCTCTCCACTGTCTGCGCCCCGTAGGATGTGGTGGAGCTATCGGAGGTGCAGGCTTTAATGAGGTGGTGGCAATGGGTGTTTGTGCAGAATGTGGGTTTGTAAAAGGCAAAAGGTCACCGGCAATGCATGTCATGTAATAGCCCAAAGATGAAATTATAAGTCGTGATGGCCTCTGCTGAAGAGTGTGTAGATGCTGGTGAAGGAGTTGTTTTGTCTATTGTGGCAGCATAGTATACAATGCAAAAATATATGACAAACTGGGGGAGGGAGAGGAAGATAATTGCAGTGTGAGGAGAGTGCTACTTAGCATCTCAGTGTCAGTGAGTCTATTTGGTCCTGTAAGTCTTGTTGAGTCATGGCTCTCAGAGCAGCCTGACTATAAACTCCATCTGGACTTTCACTTATTCCTCACTGTCGCTGCAAAGCCAATAAATTTATACTTAATGCACAGAATCTGTCACATTAGACTATCAACAGCTGAAACACTAAACCCATTTTTGCAGTTTGCAGAATAACTCTGGGCATTCTGAAAACATGAAATATGAAACATGAATATATTGGTCTTTAGTATTTCCCATTCTCTCTTCTTATTGTCCAGTCAAACCTCAAAAACATAAGGAAAATGTACAAAAATGACAAGTGAAACGTGGTTGAAAGCTAGTTCTTTTATCGAATTTCTAACTAGATCAAAGGTGGTAATTTGCAAAAACATCATTACTACATTTGGTAGGACTTCCAGTAGGCCACTAAATGCTTCCATTACTCACACTATTTACATTATTATTTACATGATGATGAATTACACACCATGATGAATAGACCTCATTTTGTAAAAATGTGTAAACAAAAAATTGTCAACAGTCCTGTAGTGGCACTGCTGGACATAATTTTGAAATAGTCTTTCATTATAAAGGGGCTGACTGTGTTTTGCTGGGTGTGTATGTGTGATTGTTTGTGTGTGTGTGTGTGTGTGTGTGTGTGTATCCCATTCTGTACCCTGTGGTGCTTCAAAGGAGATGTTCCATTCAAGTATAATGCTGAGTGTCATTCTCTGCTCCTGGAGAGCTGCATCCCTGTCTGCAGTTTTTTTTCTCCTAGTGATATCATATCCACTTATAAAATACTTCAACCTTCAAATAATCAACCTTTTAAGTGGGTCTGCAAAACAATAAACATAGTTAAAACATTTTCTCCTTCATGATGGTACTATAGTCAGGAAAACTGTGACCACAGTCTGCCACAAGACAGGCGGGTATTCCACAAAAAGCAGGATTATCAAATTAGCCAGATAACTTTAAAAAGAATTACAAAATATCCTCTCAGATTTTGTTTATCATCAGCAGTCATCAACATGCATGACAAGGTTATATCCCTAAACCTTGCATTCATGTTTTTCTACATTCAAGATTGAAGATTCAGATCACTATCACTGTGATATGGCAGAATATTTTCCACAAGTATATGGCCAACTTTCTAATCCTGCTTTAAGAAGCCCGCTGCCTGAAATACCTTGACCGGGAGTCCGGCTGCTGCTTGACCCTAGAGATGCTGCTGTTCATGTCCGTGGCGCTAAAAGGCAGGTCAGAGTAAAATGAGACCCCCCCCTCCCTCCATCCTTCCTACCCCTCCTGTATA
>OMLF01034037.1:32010-45278 GCA_900302615.1 Holocentrus rufus
TTCTTTGCTTATTGTGAGGTGATGTGTTTTAAAAGCCCCAATTTAATGTTATCTATACAAAGTATTGATTCCCTCTCTTCTTTCCCTCTTTTTGTATCCATTACTAACCTGTATTTTTATCAGGCAATACAGTTAAACTGGGAGGCAGAACAAAGATGATGCTTTCATTTTAGTGCAGAGAGCTTTGAGCAGTGTAGTATCAGAGCTGTGCTGCAACAGTGTAGAATCCTGTGGTGATGTGGTAATATTAATGTGGTAATATTACCTGCTTCTGCCATCTGGTGGCATAAAATCTGACCTTCACTCAGCTGTTTGAACCAAACTTTAACATAAAGCAACATATTACTGTAACTGAAATTGTATTTTTTTTCTTTTTTGCTTTGACTTCAATTACCACTAAAATTTCAGTGCATACTATATGTTCCATACATTTTAAATTCTGTAAATGTTCTTGAAGATAGAAGCAGTAAATTTGTTTAAGCATGAAAATGCTCACACTGTATTCACATTAATTTACTGAAAATTTTCACAAGTATTAAATTACCACTAATATTATTGAATTGAATTATTATGCTCCCACATTACATGCATTACAAATGCACACCGGCTTTACAGCCTGAAAACAAAGGTGAAAGTAATTTTTGAAAGTCACAACAGCGATTACATTCCAGAGTGACAAAATAATTTCAAAATAGATCACTATGCATGCGTTGTTTCAAAAGAGGAAACCACTGAACAGTCACAGATGGTGGATTTTCCATAAAAGACTTGAGTGTAAAGTCAGTTTCCTTTGCAGGCAGTAGGGGGCAGTGTAACACCATGATTCAGGATGGACATCAGTGGTCACAGAGCGTTTGGAAAGGACACATTCAAGAAACATGCATAAAGGAACATCTGATATAAAAAGATATATAATCTAAGCAATAGTTAATAGTTGATGATGAACTGAAAAGGAGACTGAGGTTGCCAGGTTGGCTAAATTGTTTAGATAGACTTTTTCACAGCAGCCATTTGGACATTAAATAGTAGGTAAAAACAGGTGTTACTAATGATATCAATTAAGCCTCCATTCCATTTAGGTCTAACAGAGCCAGGGTCTTGATTTTGTTCTTACTGACTCACTGGAAAGACTCTGCTACACTATGGAGCAAGACATTCATTAATGTCATTAGTAACACCTGTGCTTGCCCTACTATTTCATATCAAAATGGCCGCTGAGAAAAAGGTCTATTAGGTAGACCTGTCATGTCTCTCTGTGCTACTTTGTGTTCTGTGCTGTTTTTTGTGTGTGTTTTCTTTAGTTAGACGGTTCCTAATCTGTAACATCCTTTGAGACATGTTTTGATGACACTCAGTATTAATAAATGAACTTGAAAACATCAGACTGTTATTGGGGCAAGAACAGACATGATGTCAAATCTGGGAGGAAAAAATTAGGCACAGTCTGAACCTCCACATCCATTTACATGACTGTATTTAACCATACTGTGGGACCCGCAAGGTCACAGGCAGTGTTTTATTTCCCATGCATCCATTCTCACACAAACCTCCAATTGTAACAAACCGGGCACTGCCGCCGTGCAGACTGACCCCCACCCCGTATCAGCCCTCCTCACCTGTATGCCCACGCTGAATGGCCCTGAGCCACGCAAACTTCAGAGGCCTGTCTGCATCCACCTGAGCCTCAGCAGACCTGGTCACATCCCCCTTTGTTTCTTTAAACCTCAGACCAGGCCGGGGTATTCCCTTTCACATGCCCAAATGATGGCCAGGCCTGCCTTCAAAGAGACAGGCCTGGTTTCTTATGGCTAAGCAGACAGAGTTGAGGATATTGATTTCAACCAGCACTCATTAGATGGGTTTTATCTATATGGTGTGACTCGGCCACCGTGGGGAGAGGAAGAGGGTGCTGGAGATGGGCGACTGGAGATAGAAGGATGAGAAAGAGGATGTAATATGATAAGGTGGAGCTGGGGCGGAAAAGAGGAGAGCATGAGGGGTGAATATAAGAAGGCTGAAAAACACTGGACTCCAAACTGGGTGCTCTAAAACTGCAGTCATTTAGGCTCATATTCATTTTTAAAATCCAAGAGAAATCCACCAGTGGGATGAGATAATCCCACTTGTTTCCAATCAACTTGTTTCCACAGTTTTTTTAAAAATGAAGTATCATTCTCTCGATACTAGTGGGCTGATCTGCCTTGTTCTGTCTTGTTTGGACATTTTTACACTTGTTCCCAGAAAAAAAAATCCTCATACAAGTAAAATTGCACTGGAAACAAGTGGGATTATCTCATCCCACTGGCAGATTTTTTTTTCAGTGTTTACCAGAACTCCATGCCCAGTCTGTATTTATTTTTGTAAGTGCCTATTGTGCACCAGGCTGCACATTACCCAAGAAATACAAAAAAAAACAGAGAGGTTTGAGGAGCGAGGCGCAGCTGTAGATGAGGAGAGGAGTGTGAGTGTTATGTGGGTGAGACGGTGCGGGACTAGGAGCCGCGGTAGGAGCGTGTAGGAAAAGGGGGCCACGGAGCTGCTGGATACCGAATCGTCATCACACGGGGCTTTGTGTTTTCCCCGGGCGACAGACACGAGGACAGGCTGCCATTCAGCTCTCCCTTTGCTTACTCTTACTCTTTCACTGAGACAGACGAGGGAGAGATAGAGTGCAGAACAGTGAGAGGCCTATTCTGCAGCGGGAATAGAGACAGTAGTTTTTAATTCAGCCTGCGCTTCTTACCCGGTGACTGACTGCCCAGAGTGAATCGTCTGCTATTCAGGCTCCTCTATTCAGCCATCAGTCTCTGTCTGTCTCCCTATCTCTATGCATCTTTTTTTTCTCTTCACTCAGCGTGCAATCTCATTCTGGGATCCCACAGCCAGCTCCCTCTCCCCCGCCCCATCTGTAGTATCCCTGGTGAGTTTGTTGCCCCCTCCGCAACTCCTCTGTCACCCACAGGCGACAGGCTTGAAAACACCCTGTTTGTCTCGAGCGAAGCGGCGTGCCTGTCTCCGTCTTGGGTTAGGTGGTGTGTGTGTGTGTGTGTGTGTGTGTGGTGTTTATGAGTGTTTTCATGTCTAGAAAGCTGATTGATTCCGAGGGAGGAGATAGTTAGAGGCCAGTGCCGCACAGAGGTGACACATTTCTTCGGGCTTCTCTCAAAGCAACACAACAATTTTTCCTGCCTCAAATGCTCCTCAAAAAGGAAAAAATCAACTAACTCTAAATCATCGCCGTAGCCTTGTATGATGTATGCGTAACGCGCATTTTCACGTGTGTGCTTGTTTTTGTGTATTCAAAAATTAACGTCATTCATGCACTGTAAGGACATAGTAGCTCTTTGAGCAGCGTGTCTTTGGCCGCCTGTCTGGTGAACAGCACTGCTCTGTACTGCAGGAACTGAAGTGTTTCCCCAACAGCCACTACTCACACAGCCTATATCAGACTTCTCTTACAGTGTGTTATGCAAACGGCAGAGCAGGGCAAATTCAAAACATTCATACAGTATCCAGACATTTCTTTTTCAATTTGAAATAAAAACATTCTCTTTTTGAGTGTCCTGTGAAGTTTAATGAGGTTTGTATGAGTAGCAAGCAAGATTTAGAGTTATAATAAAAATAGAATATAAATAAAAACATGAATGTAAAGAGGATTAGAAAATCCTCACATATCAAAGATCACATATACATTATAAGCCGCTTAAATGTCATCTGAAGGCTGGGCGGTCAGCATTCATGGAAACTACTGTTTCAGTGTGGACTGCCAGCCTTATCCAGTTATAGCCCAGTCAAATGCAGGATTACCTCATGTTACCTCATGTTACTTCTCATCTCTACTGCCCATATCTCTAATTTCTTTCTGCCATAATCCTGACATATTTAATTCATACAAAAGCCATGTTCTTATACTTTAAAGTGCACTATGCAAAACTGGGGGTTGATTGAAATGAGGCATTTAGACTCATCTGATAAAACCAGTGAAATAGGCATGTAATTTATCAGTCAGTCAAACTGATTATGAGAACCATGAAGACTCATGTAATCATAAAGGTGCGCACAACTCTGGTTTGATAAACAGTTTTCAGGTCCATGATCTCTTTACAAGCATGCATGAATAGTGTACAGGCAGAAAAGTCTTTTAATGCATCGGAAATGCAACTAACGTGTTTCAGCAATGATCCATAATCAGTGTCAAACCAGACATGAAGAAAATGGATAACTTATATACCTTCAGGTGAAGTACAGAGCCAACCGCATCAGACAATCGATGATGTCATCAACTGGTCCCCATGATTAAGCTCAATGTTGTATGCAAGGGAAAATTTGTCAGAGAAAAATATGGTCCCCAAACATATGAGATTCAATAGATACAAAAGACATCAAAAAGGATTACTGACAAATCATCTAGATTTCAGATCAGGTCAGATTTTGTACTTATTCCTCATTTTGTCAGTTGAGTCTACATGGTCCTCATGACCCACGTTGTAGACTCAGATTTCATCAAATTTCATGCTAATTCCATGTTTTGTTTTTGTCGGATGAGTCTGAACAGTCCTCACTTCAGTTGAGTCTCTGCAATTTTACATAATGCACCTTTAAGTCAGTTGAGACATTTCACTCAGTTCACCTGTAAGTCTTTATAGATACAGCCTCTGAAGAACACATCTTCTTTTATTATATTACATACAGCTGTGTAAACATCTGCAACATCTGATCCACCATCATTTGAGAGACAGCACGCCAATCCAGGACTACTTTACTACACTTCTGAGAATGAACAGACTGCAGCATCTCCTACAGTATGTATATTAATGCAGGAGTCTAAGGAAAGATCCATGATGTGGGACTTCTAAAATGGTCACCACTCTGTATCAGATTATTACACATCCATGACCAAGCATAGAACCCACAGCTAAGTCCAAACCAGTTGTTTGTTTGGTCCACACGCTCTTTAGCCAGTGAACCCTAAGTGTGTCTTCACTCCAATCCCTCTTTCCTCCTCCTCCTCCTCCCTAGAACTCATATTGGGAAACAAACATGGTGACCTTGGTGATGTACCGCCCCAGCTGGACACGTTTCTCCAGCTCGCTCATCTCCACTTCGGCCTCCAGTGTGACGGGGCCCTGAACCGGGCTCACCAGCATCAGCTGACCCGTCTGGCGGTCTGAACGCTGCACTGTGAAGTGGCGCCGAGCCTGCTTTCCTCCCAGCAGGGAGAAGCGAAGTGTGTCACCCATTGGACGCATCGCCGTCACGCGGAACATGACGCGAGGAGCTGACAGGTTGGACACCACAGACAGGTAGTGGTAGGAGAAGGAGTTTGGGGCCTGAGAGCATGCCTTGTTGTCCACAGGGCAGGGGTTACGTTCACAGCGCCTGGAAAAAAACAGGGACAAGTGAAGAGTGGGAAAACGCAGCTGAAAGAGTCGTATTCTGCTGCCCAAGTGTGTACTTAAGAAATGCTAATAGGCTGAATCTATGGACAAGCTTATGTTTAATCTATGGAAATTACCCTTCATTTCCCCCGAAACTGGCCATATTATAGGAGCTTTTATTGGATCTTGGACTTCACCATCACATGTAATTCTTATATTACATATTATTCTAGAGGGGAAAAATTATTAAGGCTACGACTCACATGGAGGACGTCTTGACATAGGTAGCATTACGGATTTTTGGACAGTCGACACGGACACACTGGAAGCCTCCATATGTGTTAATACACATCTGGTCCCTTGTGCAGTTGTTCTGCCTGGTGGCACACTCATCAATGTCTGGGAGACAGGGAAAGAAGGAATTTCAGGGAGAGCTGTTCACTCTGAAAAACTGTTGACTGACAATTAAACAAAGTTACTGTATATCCTCTCAGTTTATGTGCTGAACTGAAGAAATGTTTTTGCAAACAGAACACGGTTCATTCCACAATTTTACGAGAAGCTCCCTGCAAGAGGTTTCTCATTTAATGTTTGAAGTTACACTTAACAGGCAGGGCTTGTTACTCTGGTGATAGCTTTTTTTTTGTCTTTTTTCTAAAAGAAAGTAATATAGCATGGTGGGCTACGTCTGGGTGGTAACCAGCTTCACAGTCATGGTCAGTCTGCTGGTTTAGTGTGCTTTCCTGCTCCCGGTGTTTAATAAAATTTGGAGTTGCAAATTGGCACAGCGGTCAAATTGATCAATCTAGGAGCCATATCAACATCAAACAGTGTGAAATTGCCACTACGCCAAGGGACTATCTCACTCTTAACTATCAATTGTGTCTGGCTGGTGGGTTCTTAGGTGATATTGACAACAGTTCAGTTTAGCCGGCAAATTCTCCAATAAAGAGTTTATCCCATCATCTATCCACATCTTTCCATTTGAAAGGAACCTCTTCAGGGTGATTTTCACAACAGATGTACTGTGAACGTGCTTCAAAACAACAACAAAAAGACTGCATGTGGATTTTTCCTGAAAAAGCAATTGATGGCATGTAGGTTACAGGTATTGTTAGGGATAATACAAGGTGTGTACTGGAAAGAGTCTGATGGTTTTCTATAACATTTTCCAAGCAGCATCCAGCTCAAGTTCCGTATTTTATCTGATCAGGAAAAGGAATTAAAACAATGTGGCTGTCCAGGACATATTGTAGCTGCATGCAGGATGACCCGCAAACCTCCTAATTTCTAATTGAAAAGCATATGATAAATGCATCAGATAAACATTACCAGAGAATTGAATATTTTCAATATGAGCAAAGGCAGTATAATTTGCTGACAGGGGAACCAGAGGGAAGTGAGGAAAAGAAAATCATGACCATTGTTTGCTGGGTTGTTTTTCAGGTTGGTGATCAAAACAAGGACAGCAAATGAGTCGCCATGAGCTCACATATGGGTATGATTTTCTATAAGAAATCACTATTAAAGAATTGTAGAAGTATAACAACAGCTGCTCAGTATGACATTGGTACTTATAATAGGCCCTCTATTGCATGTAGCTCCATCATCTATTCATTATTTATTTCATAATGGCTATGTCCCTATATATTAAATATGATACATATGTCCTGTTGTAAGATGAAAAACAAAAAGTAAACCCTGCTGAAAAATAGCAAAGGACAGCTGGCCTGGGCTGACCTGTGGAGAGAAACCACCAGAAACACCAAGATGAAGGTCCCACTGCTTAGTGTTGAATGTTGCGCTGGGGTGTGGATGTGTTGTTGTCTTGTCTTGTGGAGTTGTCTGGGACTTTCTGAATGACTCAAGCTGTCTAGTGGAATACTGAACACCATGTCTCGTTTTTGAAAATTTTGCAAAAGCCAATTCTTTAAAGCAAAAGAAAACAAAATAGTTCACCTTTACAGCTGCGTCCATCCCGGGTCACATTGTACCCAGCAGGGCAGGTACAGCGGTAGCCTCCAGGTGTGTTAACACACGAGTGTAAGCATAGTTTCCCAGCCTGTCCATTGTGGAACAGCTCACACTCATCAATATCTGAAATATACCACACACACACACACACACACACACACGCACATACACACACTTAATATCCCATATGAAACCTTAAAAAAAACACATGTGCATGACTGTTTATATGTGGTTTGGTTTCATCACAAGTCGTACCAGTGCAGATGTTGGTGTCCCTGCCAGAGATGGTGTATCCTGGTTCACAGGTGCAGTGGGTGGTTCCCTGCACTTGTGTGCAGCGTGATGGACGGACAAACGGCCCAGTGGTGGCAGCTGGCAAAGCACCAGCAGCAGCAACTGGGGAGGTGGAGGCCGAGGTGTTTGTCATGGTGACAAAGACTGAATAGGGAAGAAGAAAACCAAACAAGTGAGCAGTGGCTTTGAATTAATTTGGTTATCTGGCAAATCTGGCTTGTGGATTTCGATCATCAGGCACTTCGAATTTGTTTTTTTTTTTTCTAAAAATATGATCAAAGTATTGAAAAATAAATATATCTCTATTTATTGCATAATCTTTATTAGCAATAATGTTGATTAATGAGTATGATAACACGTTTAATTGGTATGCATTGTATGTATTGCATTGTGCCAAAATAACTGCATTGCATATTATTATGTGTGATTATTACAGTGAATATACAAGAAGAATGGAATGGAGAAAAGGTTTGGGAAGGACACATATCTAAAACTTTATATGAAATATTCAGGCTTATTAATTCCAATCCGCTACATGTCTGATTTAGAAAACACACATTACCTGATGATTATGTACTAAATGTTTCAAAAAGACAACTGATCTGTCTAAAATGTTACTAAAATATTACAAAGAATGTAAGATGAATCATAACTGTCAGAGTTGGCGTCACATTTGATGGTTTTCTCATATTGGAATGCTACTGTCCATATGTGCTGATATGTGTGTAGTTTGTACTCTGTGTGCGTATGTATATGTGTATATAACATGTGTAGGCTGTCAGAATGGATAAACAAAGCTCCCACAGTCTGACCCGTGTTCAGGCTGACTGCTGAAAAACAGACCTGTCATGGTCAAGCCACATTTAAGACCCACACCAGCCTGTGTGTAGCTTTCACCTACAGTACCACACTGTATGTTAGAGTGAAAATATTAAAGTAAATAGAGAAAAACAAAACAAACCGGGCTCTACTAATCCACTGTCTCCATGTGTACATTAACTCTGCCGTCCAACCAGTGCCGTCTTGGCCTGACTTTAGGCTTCAAATCAATAAAAACCCATACAGCACTGGCCACAACTATCTCACTGACTAAACTGTAAGTATAGCAGTAGCACACTAACAAATCTGGCTGGCAGAGAAGTGTTCCTTCAATATTAAAATAATTGTTTTATATAGTGTAGGTCTTAGGCCGGCTTCACACAATGCAACTTCCGTGCAATTAGCTGCAGGTTGCAAATGAACCATTTACTGTTGCCATGTCGACAAATCCATATGGAACATTTCAAATGATGATACAACTGAATTTATTATTTTTATTGGATGGTTCGCCTGGAGCTCCAAGTTGTATTGAGCTGAAGTTGCGTTTCAGTTGCACCATGTAAAGCTAGCCTTAATATTACAAAAAACTTCGGTGCAGTGTTTGAGCTGATTGCTTAAGTGTGACCTGTCCTGTAAAGAACCACAGCTACATCTTCATAAAGTGTGCATGGTTTGGGTATGTGGTGTATTATACCTACATGTTGGCACAGGGCTCTGGCAGGTAGCTCCAGCCCAGCCTTTGGCACAGATACAAGAGAACTGGTTCACCTCATCCACACAAGTCCCACCATTGAGGCACGGCATTGAGGCACACTCATTACTGTCTGAGGGAGAAGACAGAACGAAGGGTTATATAAGGGGACCGCCATTCTACATTTTAGCTTTGCAAGAGATACAAGGACATATGTAACCCAATATCTTTGATGCTTGAACCAAGGAGAGCATGACATCACAGTGTGTGTGTGTGTAAGAGTGTGTGAGAGAGTGACTAAGAGAGAGAGAGCAAATGAGTTGATGTAGGGTGCAGCCAAAGTGCACGGGATGCCCTGCCTCTATCAAACAGCCTTTGAAGCGTTATCTGAAAATTGGCAAGCTGTCAGACGAGACCCAGGCTGGAATATCGCATGTCACTGCATTCAATAAGTTCTTTGGTTGCCCAAGAAAGTACATAAAAAGGGAAATATGATCACGGGTCGCATATGAAATGTATCTTATCTAGATAGAAAAATCGTTAGTAATATATATGACGTACAAAAAGAGAGGGGGGAGGGGCAGGCGCCACAAAGGGGATGATGACAGGGTCGTGACAGAAATCAGTGGGATAGATAAAGGGATGAGTGATGGTGAGGGTGAAGAAGAAGAGAGGAGGGAGATGGAGGGGAAGGAGGGAGAGGAGGAAGTAGGAGCAAAGCACGGTCTAGCTGGTTGGCAGTTGACTCACCTCGACAGACAGGCTGCTGGCCGCTCCAGGTCAGGCTCTCCTGACACGTTCTGCTCTCTGACCCCACCAGTTCGTAGCCAGCATCGCACAGAAAGTGAACCTCATGGCCCACGGTCAGCGCCTTGCCCAGCTTCCTGCCGTTGGCCGGAGCATCCAGTTTCGGACACGTGCCTGTGAGAAATGTAGACGACGGTGATGAAAGAGCAGAATAGCAGATGTTTTAGCATTGCTGATCAGTCTTTGCTCACTGTTGCTGGCTCTCGCGGGCTGTTTCGCCGTGCCCTGCAGAAGGTTTATTTTCTTCTTCAGGGTACGGAGACTCTGCAAGTAAGAGGCTTCGTGAGCTGAGAGGAGCTTCTGGACTTGCTTCAGAGAGTTCTGCATTTCCTGCCGACCAGGACAGTCCTAGAGCAGAAGAGACAGGGGGAGAAATTTCCAAAATGTTAAATGGTGTTCCACACCAGCCTGTTTACAAGCAATACAGTAATTTCCATGCAAAATCACATTATATTTCTGTATATCAAGTTCAAGTTTATTTATAGCTCTTAATCACTGTTTAGCATCTCTAAAGGTTCACAGGCCTATGCTTTATAAAAAGTCAAACGGCTCTCCCTGAAATGAATCCTCATGGTGGCAAGAAAAAACTCCCCAAAAACTCAAAAGCCAAAAGTGGACAAAAATGGAAGAAATCTTGGGAAGGATCTCAGAGAGAGGGAAGCCCCTTTCAGGCCAAGAGTGCCATGTCTGCCAAGAATCAGGAAAACAATGACAGACTACTGTACAAAGCTGCAAATAAAATTAATATGCACAACTTCATATTCCAGTACTTTTTCTCTGTTAGTTTGACATGAGTGACGTATAAAGAGGAAAAACATGTATAATTTTTCAAAGGCATTATTTAATATTCAAGAGCATGACAGTGCAGTTCTTATTTGCATTTTGCCACAGTGAACACTTTTATTCAGTATTAAAATTTCTTGTGGAATTTTTTTAAAAAGGGAATGCTGTTGAATTTATGAATCCACATAAGCTACTGCCCTGGCCCAGGTTAGTCAAATAAATACTTGTCAACATGGAAAACTCCCTCCACAAGCTAGGAACCACAGAACCAAGAGCCAGTGATGTCATCAGGATGGACAACCTGGAGCTGCTCCAGTCATAATAAATGGAAAGCTAACTTTGAAGAATTTAACACCCAAATGTTTTTCATTTTATACTTGTGTTAGGAACATGATATTGCATCTAAACCCCAAATAATGACATTGGGTAATTGCACATTTTTTATTGGACTCAATCATTCAATGTTACTCTTATGGCACACGAGCCTTGGTTGTTGCATTGTTGGGGCTGCATAAAGAAATTCAGTAGTATTCCACTTAAAGATAATCACATTTAAAGATGCTTTAAAGATTTGGGGGGAACATCATTTAAGCATGCATCTGAACAACATCCTACCAAAACTGGCTCCACATCATTACATTAATTGTGGAAACCTGTAGTCTACAAATCTAATTTCTGAATGCAGCTTTACATCCCCATACGCAGCTCCGGTGAGACAAACCACAGCAGCAGGATTTGGGTTGAGACAGCCTGACTTTCTCATTTATTTTCTTGCGTTTGCAGCTGGAGTGAGTTTGTTGCGCAACATAATTATTTTGGGGATCAGTCAGCTTTGCATCACCAAAATCTGGGTAGCTCTAAGATTTAGTACATATATACAAATATTTTATATTTTCTTTTTAGTCTTGGCTATGTTTGAAAGGAATTTTGCAGTCAAGAAAAAATCCTGATGACTATTGACGACTATGGACTCCTGATGCTGTTACCTTCCTAGGAAAGTCATTCAAGCGCTTTAGCATATAAATACCATGGTCAGTGTACATTGCTTATTTAATTAAGGATAAATAGCAAAAGAAAAGAAAAAGTAAAAAGATTGTGAGCACACTTGCACCACAACAGCATGTTGGATGCAGCTGATAGGCGTATGTAAACTCATTGCACATTGACATAATCCGTGTATTTGAAGGCCTGAGCAGTACAGTGGATATTCTCTGTTATATGTGGGACCGTATGCTGGAGGGTCACAGTGTGTTTGACTACAGTAAGCAGCAGTGGTAGCAGCCATCTGCACGGCTGCTCTCCTTACAGTAGGACCTTGTGCAGACTTGAGACAAAGTCCCACACATGAACCTCACTCTCTAAAATCTGATAGCTGCGTTATGAAGACTGAAATGTTCTCACAGAAACTAACCAGTTTACTAATCTTGGGATATGGCTTCAAGCATCAGTGAGTTCTTTTGAGACAGAAAGGAATGAGGGCCCTGCGGCTAGGTTTACAAAATCTTCATTACATAATGTTACATAACTCATGATGTGTCATTTTAAGAAGGAGGGTGAAATCAACTATTTAAGTCACATTATGGGCTATCAGTTGCTTGTTGATGGTGGGGTGGATTGAGGGCTTGGGGTCAGTCAGTGGGGCATAAACGCCCCGAGGGTAAACACGATATTGGCTGAAAGGGCAAGGGAGTGGCACCAACTTGTTTTCCATCAGCGTTTTCTCCCTCATTACTCCCCATTCAACAGCTTCGCTCTCTGCCTTCTTCCCTGTCCTCCCATGCATGTTTTCAGACAACCAATTAGTGTTTTCATCCAGCAAGAGTTATGTAAGAAGGGTCAATATTTGTTGAAAACACCTTTTTGATTTGAACAGAACCCGGGGCTGGAGAGACTTCAATCAGCCAGAGGGGAGCTGGTGTTTATAACGTCGTATCAAAGGCCCCTTTCTCCCTTCCTGCCTGTGCTGCACAGCGGTTCACGTGGCTTCATGTAAAGTGGATGACGTTATCGCAGGGTGCTGGAGGGGTGCAGCAGCTTCACCTGAACATAATGTATGTTCTAGCTAAACGATGTTCTTTAGCTGGTCGAACGGTTAAACGTGTTATAACACACTTACAAATGCAACCATTTCTCCCTCTCTCTCTCACTTGCTTTCTTTCATGCACTCATTAATTCACACACACAGACACACACACACACACACACATGCACATGTACATACACACTGAAGAATCACACATTGACATCAATGACACATAAACATGATCATCCTCAAACATCACCACACACGTGAGCACACAGAAACACACAGGCACACACTCTTGCAGACAGAAAGGCATGCATGCATGCACATGGACTCTACACATACTCAGCCACCCCACAAACACACATAAACACACAGACACACACTGGCACAAATTCAGAGCAGAGATCTTTGGCCTTGAGCATTTTGGAAACGTCTGGCAGTTTGGTGGTGAAACACAGGAGAGACATATTGAGTCTATTCATAGAGCGGAGCCTCG
>OMLF01034042.1:1735-14943 GCA_900302615.1 Holocentrus rufus
ATTTGGCCTCAATTTATATTTTTACTATTCACTGTGTAACCTATAAAAATGACAACAATCTCAGTTTCTCATATTCTCTTAAGTTTCAAATGCTCTTGTGGTCAATCATTTCTACACAGCATTAGGTATTTATTCAATGTCTTGTTATCCACTTTTAGTATATTCAAATTCATCAGTAAACATATAACACTGCTGTTAAATCTAGGTAAATGTCACCTTAGTGGTACAGCATTTCCCATGTACTGTGGCTTCACGGTTGTAAAGCACTGAATGGGTCTACAGCAAAACGTAGCAATTCTTTGGTTAAAGTTTTGGTTTTATTCATATTTATGTTTTGCTAAGATTTGGGCTGCATATAACAACGTGACCAAAACTCTGTTTAAAGTATACCAGCAACTACAGTGTTGATAAATACTATAATAAATAAGAACCTGCCTGTCCTCATGCTGTTTGATCTCATACTGAAAGTTGTGGCCACAATGTTATCTCGTTCCCACACCTTAGCAAAGCCTGGCCACGACTTAGTTATCTCGTTCCAATGCCTTAATAAGTCGTGGCCACGTGTTACTAAGGCGTGGGAACAGGTTAATAACTTGTGGCCACACACTAATATTTTCCCCACATGTCACCAGGGGGGCACCATGCTAATCTGCTCGTTTTGTGAGCCATCTTCCTTCCCTCAGTTGCATTTTGACTGCATTGTATTCTGGTATGTTGGAGCTAGTGTCAGTGGAGAAACGGCTATGTCTTCCTCTTCTACAAGGGATTTCTTGCTTTTTGATTGTGAGCAGGGCGATATGGCAAAAAATATTATCACAATATTTATTTCCATATTGATCGATATTGATATATATAACCCACATTTTCATGCTCTCAGTGTAGTCACTGGGATGTGTAACAGCCAGAGTATTTCAACAGAAAATTACCAGTTTACGCCACAGGGTGGCACCTCCCTTTGTTTTTACCACTTGGTACTGCAAGTGTTTGTCTTGCGACTCTGCCCTTTGACCTCCTCAACTTCAGTAATGTGGATGGTAGAGAAGGCAACAGCCACGAGTACTGTCTGTGTTTTAGAATATATGCCGTGAGACCTGGCTTTACATGGTTCTTATCTGTGAATAAATGTACCGATGGGAAATCTCACCGCTTCATCTCCTGCCTTGCAAGTTTATTTATGTTGAAGCCAGGCTATTAGCAGCTACTCTCCAACTCCACGTTACAGACGGTACCTTTTCACATGTTGAAAAAGATTCGTTGGGTTTCTCGTTTTGGTTGGCAGTGACTAATGGCATATTTTACACACCGTCTTAATCTGCACTTTGTCGCTTTTCACTTATCCAAACCACTTTCATATAATTGACGTTGTGGTTCCTTTTTTGTCAACGATTTCCTCAGCTTTAGAGGATAACATCAGTTCACTTGCAACGTCGCTTTCATGCTCCTCGGTTCCACTCATCTTTTCCTTTTTTCCCCAGATTTTTCCAGTGTACATCCACTGTGCCCACCTGTAGCCTGTAGCTCCCACAATGCTTTGCGGCAGGAAAAGGGAGTGTACTAAGTGCAAGCCAAAACTGCACTGGCTGCTGTCAAACTTATTTCTGCTGTGTGATAGGCTTTTAGGTCTATGCATATCGAGTAAAAATGTCCAAAGTTTATCATCGTTATCAACATAAATTTTTAATTGTTTGCTCGCCCGGCCCTGATTGTGAGTGACTGACATCAAAACCTGATTCTACCTCTGATAATTTAAGTAAAAAATTTCAGTCTTCTATCAAATATACCCTATATGTTTGGCTAGTTAGCTGTGAAGGAAACAAAAATATACCATCAACAACATAAATGTTTTAGACATCCTACTGTTTTTAACGACACAGTTTTTAACAGTGTAGTGGTGGGAAACAGAAAAACCCAGAAGAAGTCAGTAAAGAAGATGTCACACTGTCAGTTCTTAGTTGTCAGAAAATATCACTACTGTTTCAAGCCAGAAGTCAGAGCTGCTTTGCTGGCCCAAAAAACCCTCCCTCAGATCTTAAAACACTTTAAATGGAGATGCCACAAAGGCAGAATTCAGATCTCAGAAAGAAAAATCACGGAGACAGTGTGAATGACATTAGAAGACAGCAGGTTTTATAAGTAGGAATCAATTATTGGTAACATGCCTTTGATTGCCAATCGAGTGTGAGCCAGGATCATGGCTTCTCTGTGTGAGAACCACACCTACATACGTATGCATGACTCAAGGACATGAATCACATCAGTGAAACGTGCCTGGCATGTTAGCGCTGCTGCCTGAGGGGCTGCTCTTTTCATCCAACATATAGAAAACACCAAGGAGGGAAACAGCGTCATTCACCTCAAACTGTAGTCTGTTTACGTCCAAATGCAAAGTCTTGGGAAAATGTATTCAACAAACACTGTCAGGGTAAAAACCTCAAGGTGATCCACAGGGTAGAAATCAAGTTTCAGGGGAACTACTCAAATGATGACTTTTAAGCCCATGAATGAGGATGAAACTCCTATAGGTTTGTATATAAAGCCCCATTTCAAGCTGCATAAGCCTTTCCCTTATCCTACAGTGCAGTGTTAGGATTTATGAAAGGGCAAGATGTGCAAGCCCAGCCTCACGGGGCAATCAGACCTACTTTTTTAGCCAGCCAAGTTTCTTCACTTGACAGAGTGACACAAGGCATGACCAGAGGTGGTGTGACATTAACATTACATTTAATCTGTTTATTATTATTATTTACCATCTATCCCTGTCTGGAGGCAAACTGCCAAACATGCGGCTTCTCTCTTCTGTTGATCATTATGAATGGGATGCTTTTCTATGCTGCAAGCACACTTAATGATTTAGACTGCTAACACGGCTAGCAGTTTACAATTTAAAATATTGCCTCATGCAGCTTTTAGATATAAAATTTTTGACATACAAACACTTGGCATTTGCTTGCAATATGTCATATTAGTCGCACCTGCCCTTGTAAAAACACACCTTAGATGCATATCAATAAAAGCAAGTGTCACTCACAGACTCGTGGCCCTTCAAGTCAGCCAGGACAAAGCAGCGGTACTGCTGCTGCCCTGGGAGAGGTTTGTTGTAGTAGCCGTTGTATTTCTTCTCGTCGCCCAGCGTGAAGATCTCAGGCAGGACGTCCAGCTTGGCAGCAATGTAGGGCTGCAGGAAGTCCTGGGTCTGTCTTCTCTTTCTGTGCAGGCTGGTGTCGGTGCCGGCCTCCAGGAACTGCCAGGAAAACAAGTCAACAAGTCAAGGCTTTGGGACAGGAGTCACTCGACGATGTAACATCACATGAGAAGACATAATGTTAAGCAAAGATATGATGCTTGTTCTTAAAGCTCTTAACGGTTTGGTACCATCCTACCTTAAGGTGTCCTATCTAGACCTCATGTGCCCCTGGTCTTCCAGGACACTTAGGTCCTCCGATCATGTTGTGGAACACTCCACCCCCACGTTGCTCCACATTAGATCTTCCCTGTTGCTAGACATTTTTAAATCCAAGCTTCAAACATATTTTTAATTCTGGGTTTTAAATCTGTTCGATTTTGTTTTGTCTTCTGGTGCTACCTTTGTGTTATTGTCATATTGCTGCTGTATTTCTGCTTGCATTTCTTTTTCTTTCTCTCTCTCTCTTTTTTTTAATCTATGAGTAATTTTAATTGTGCAGCACTATGGTCAACACCAGTTGTAACTGAATAGAGTTGAGTTGACTAGATAACCTGTGGCCCTTCTTTAAAAAAGACTGACAGGGTGACAAAAGAGAACATGGAAAACACCAGCATCAGGTGGGTAGATTTTCTTCACCCATTAGATGCTGTGGCAGGTTCAATCAAATAATCCAAAAACTTCTACAAAGAGCTTCTCTGTATAATTTCTAATTAACATGAGCATGTGACCCCAAAATGGAAGCCGATTAAGTTATAATTAATGATAACTTGATGTGTTTTATATTTTATCTTGTATGTTTTATTTTTCTCTTTTTATACTGTGGATATGTTATGGACCTTCTTGTGAGTCTGAATTAAAGTTTGAATATAAAATATATAAGAATACAACTGAGCCAAACAAAGAACAGTCTGGCTTATTTGAATCACAGAATATAAACAGTGCTTCAGAATTTAAGACTTTACTACGATGGTATTGTATATCATTACTGTCCTCGCTGAATCGAATGAGATATTTCAGAATTTTATGTCAAATCAGCGTATAATCAGCGTAGCCAGTGAGTGAGTCGAACTCCTGGCCAATGAACAAGCCAGAGGCGGGTCTTTGATTCAGTGAACATGCAGGCCAGTTGGACACAGGCGCTCGTGCATGGGCCGTTTTTCAAAAGTGGCTTATTTGGCAATGTTTTAGTTTGGTTTGTTTGTGTTTGTACAGACCATAGAAATGGAGGTTCAAGGCTCGGATTACATTGCACAAAGAATTTGAAGCGGATGTTTTCATATCCTTTTTGCTGTTGTTTGTTGAAATCAAATCCATTCTTACAGAAATGGCTACAGTATTTGGAAAGTTCATTCTCCATCATGCAATGAGATTATAGACATTTTTCATTGGACATTCAAGACAACTCAGTGTGATTAAGTGAGACAGAAAATGTAGTTTTTGGGTCAAGTATTCCTTTAAGGAGAAGCTTTTTCTCCTTCTCTGCGGTATGGGGAAGTGGAGAGTCGCTGCTCCTCCGTCAGCCTGATGTGACTTTCAGAGGGAGTACAGAAGGTCGTGGCTTCATTAGAGAAGCTCAGCTGTTCCTATTGTTTCTGCGTGTCTGTGTGTGTTCCAGACATCTTTCTCAACCACCTGCTTCCTACCTCCTATTCATATCGTCAGACTTTCCTCCCACCCGTCAACATTCAAGGTGACACCAGCGTGGGGGGAAATATATAAAACGCCGAGTCGCTGGTGGAGAAAGTTCAGTCAAACATAAACCACATCTGCAACCTGGTTCTTTGTTCCAGTTCCTCGACAGCTCAAACAAAGCCATTCTATACAGAAAAGCGACTCCGTTTATCAACCAAATGGCAAAGACTTCAGAGATTTAGCCCTCTGGGAGAGAGGAACAAAAAGAAAACAGATTTCATGGATGCTTCTGATTCATGGATATTTATTTAACACCCTCTGTGGTTTTTGATATTGAAAAGACTGCACATTTAGTTTGTTGGAGCTCTTTTCTGCAGATAACAATGCACTGAGGAAAAAAACACACCTTGTGTAAAAGCAGAAGACAGTGCAGTGGCCCACACAAAAGGAAAGGAAGGAAAATGCTGAATGCTAGGAAGCAGACCTGAAATTAAGAGTAAAACCTATTTACTGAATCTGGGATCACTGCTTTACACACAGTCGCTCAAATACCGTATAAGAAGAATAAAGCCATGTGTCTTCATAACGACGAGAGATACTGTTTCTATCGACTTATTTCAGCTAAAAGCCAGCACAGATTGACGTGGCTACTGCATGCTGCTTTGTGTTGATTTACTTGTGTAAATGTCTTGTTTTGCAGTTTGACTGAACCACTGGATCGTTTAATGTTTCCTGGCAACCCAAGATGTTCTTTTGTGATTAAAACAATTCTGAGGCAATTCTTCAGTTGCCATTGCCCAAAAACGTTGTCCCTTGGTATCTACTGTGTGTGTCTTGTTTTCATGCCTCTCTTTGTTGTGTATTCTGTATTTGAAGCTTCTGTCCCTCTCTTACCCCATCCTCCAAGTGTTTGCAAATTAGAATTCATTATTAGGAACACGGCTGGTGGGGCCATATAGGTATACAGTCTAAAGTATTGAGTTCTAAATCAAGAGTTTAGTGAGATAGTATAGTTGGAGGATAACTTACAAAGAATGCTTCAGGGTAAAGATAGAATGTCATAAGAGATTTGGAGTTCACGGAGAGGTGAGTGTTGCCAGGGAAGCTAAAGTTGTGGTGTCTACAGTTATGGATGATGCTTCTTACAAAGGTTGAAAAGTAAGAAAATGGTTTACTCTCACATTTAAAACAAAGGACAGGGGTCCATTGATGTCTGAAGGAGGACACTGAGGGACACTTGGGAAGGCAAAGTTTTATTTACTACTTTCTAGCCTAACAAATCAATTCAAACATGCAAAAGTAAGACTAGAGTTGACACTAACAGAGTGTAAAGATACAACAATAAGAAATAGAGAGTTTACTCTGGTAACTGGGGAGAAACAGAGTCTATAAGAGGTGCGTTTACCTAATGGACATTTGCAAAAATACACAGCAGGCCACTGGATCAACCATCAATCATTCGCTAACTTGTCCAGTCATATAGTTGAACCATATGATGTAGTTTGAGAGCGTTGAAGCTAAACAAACAGCTGCAGCTGTGATGGTAAAAGTGAGCCAGCATATTGGTAAGCATATGGCTAGCTCGTTAGCATATTGGTACACGATTCTTACATTCCTTTGTAAAGAAAATCTGTATTGACGTTCTGTTGTTTCTGTTTTCCAATTCAGTGCATCGAGTAGCTTCTTGCTGTCGTCTTCACCTAAGTCACACCTGTAGTTCCTTAAAGGACACGGATTAGTTTGGCCTCAGCTATTCAGCTATTCTGCTGATTTGAAATAATTTGGTCTATAGCTGTGAAAACAATCCAAAGAAGCAGTTATGGAAGCATAATCGATATTGTAAGGAAAGAAGGTCACGGAGGCCTTGGTTTATGCAAACTCAAACCAACAGAGAACAAAGCAATAGCATTAGATAACAGGAAGCTGGCAGTGGGGCAAATGCATCGCTAGGAGGGATGAGCAAGGTCTGCCAAAGCAGTTTCTGAAGCTAAGCAGGAATAATAGATGAACTGGGAAAGGGCAGAGAGGAGCTCTGGAACCCAGAGGCATCTTGGTTTAGATTCATTAGCCGAGAAAGACATGATACCATCACCCCAAAACCTCAACCAGTGGTTAGGTGAAGAACGCACATGTCCTATATGCTCAGAAACAGCAAGACTCAGACATGTATTGTAAAAGTTAGTCTGCACCAAAGAATATTAACTTGGCAGCTTAACCCTGGTAAGTCCCTAAGTCCCTGGCAGCAGCAAACAAGACTTTAGTTCTTTGACTGCTAAGGAGAGGAAGGAGAGAGATGACTAAGCATCAAATTGGCTTCAGATGTAAACATGAATAATTTAGGAGTAATTTATTATTGAGTAGGCACAGGTTTGGCAGTTCAGGTCAGCTAGGGATTGGGAAATGTGTAGTTTAAGTGTAGGTTCAATTTCAGGATAGAGTATGCCAAAACTTACTGGACCAAGTCCTGTAAAGGAGTCATGGATCTTATTCAACTAAACCTCTTTGGTTCTACTTGGTGGCCATTTGAAAACTACAAAGTTATATCTATATCACAATAGCAAATATCATAATAGATTGAATGACAGATGGTCCAAAATGAGAAAATGCAGTGCTTGTCAGGAAGGAGCAACCATATATTTTAATATATAGTGCAGCATTATTGATGCAATTTTGAGCGTCTTCAACATTTTGAAATAATCCAGTTCATCCATACTTTTTCCAGACTGTACAGAACTATGTGGGAACTTTGGCACCCACTCTCACCATTTCTTCTGTAATATTAAAGGTAGGTTTCCAGAGTTACTAGTTACACTTTTAGTTGTAGCAGACTAGCGAGGCTTTTGTTTCACTAATTTGCAATAGTGAAAATCCCATAACAGTAAACGACATGAGAAGTTTTTTGTTGTTGTTGTTTTGTGAGCTCATTTGATACAGCAAAGAAGAGGAACTATGAACATAACAACAGTGCAGCAGGCAGCTAAAGAATGATAAGAGAAATAGGACTGTATATTTCTATGGTCTGTTAGGGCTGACTCAAATGTCAACTTCCTTCTTTTTAACTCGAACGTAAACCAACAATTCAACTACACTATTAACTGTAAAGGATGTGAAAACTCGCAGCAGAAAAGCAGATATTAGGCTTAACAATCTTACTAATCAAAAGCAGTGCTTCAACATTGGTAGTGTTCTATTACCAACATGTTCGCTGTAAAAAACAAACATAAAAACCTTTACATAAAAAAAAGATGGTTCACAACACATGTTCAAGGTCGTTATACCCCTACGATGGATGATGCAATGTCTTAACCAAAACGCTGCTGGTTCAATCTACAGTGCTGATTATTCCTCCTAAATTACAGTATTTAGTGTCTAATTATGCTGTTTATCAACCTGTTCCAAGGGCAAGTACTGAAAATTTGAATGATACTGAAGATTAGGTCAGTCATACACACACACACACATTCTCACACACAGAATTAGACTCACCTCATCGATGTCCATCTCTTCAGGGTTCTCCCACCTCCTCAGAGAAGCCGGGGTGACAGGAACCACCACGATATAATACCACCTGTATGAAACACAACCATATTACACAGCCACATAGTGTCCAATACATGCACATACCGTGTGTGAGCATGCACACACACATACACACATCCACAACCTCAGTGAAAGTCTTATCTTGCTGGCTGACTTGAAGGACATTTCTCCAAACTTCCTCTGAGCCATTTTACATTCACATCTCCGCCTCCACTCTCCTTAACTAACACCAATGGGATAAGTCTGGCTCTGGGACTGATGTGTACTCAGACTTTAATTCACTGTGTGATGAAAAGGTCCGGGCAGGACATTCAAATACTGATTGTATTAGGTTTTTTTTTTTTTTTTTTGTTATCAGCCCTTGTAGCGGTGCTTATTACAGCTTACTTGTGGGCAGTTTCTTCTGAGAAACAAACACTTGAAACACAATTAAGTCCAAGTAATTCGCAGTGCCTGACTGAGCTGGGTAATAATAAAAAATGGCCCTCCTACGAAATGGCAGCCTTTGCGTTGGGCTACTCATTGCTTATTAATTGTGTTTTTAAAACTGGACTGTTAAATAAATTGCTTTGTGGGGTCCAGAGAGAGCTTGGAGCTGCAGCGGGGCTCATGTGAGCACAGCCATGTGGTTATGGACAGTAATCATGGTGTTTGGCGTTGTGGGACTGTAGTTTTCGTTCATACCCAAAACCACTCTGACCTAATAGAGCTCTCTGCTGCTGCCTGAGAGCTCACAGCAGATAACAGGCTGGTTATGAACTGACTAGAACACGACAAGAAGTAAATAAAAAGGGCTCGAAATCCCGGTTGGATAGCCCCCAGCAGACAAGCTTGTGTCTGAGCTATTGATTGAACACAAAACACTGTGTGTGTGTGTGTGTGTGTGTGTGTGTGTGTTTGTGTGTGTGTTTCTGCCAGGCTCTGTGCACCAGCCCACATCCTACAAAGGCAGCTTCCAACTGGACATACGCTGCTGTAGAATATATTCTGACACACATAAATGTACCAGACTGCTCTGTGAGGTCAGTCCTCCCACCTGTCTGAGGAAACACTGCCAGCAAGACAGGGAGGCCTGACACACACTTTGTCTTCCTAACAAAAATGCAATAACTTCATTTCAACAACAAGCATGCCAGTTTCTTTCAGGATGCACTCACTTTTTCTTCTTTTATCCTGATTTCAACTGCACTTCAAAGCCATTTACCTCCATACCTGCAGTATACAGCAGTAATACAACATTTTACCTGTAATACACCAAATCACAACTGTGTCTTGTTCACTTGTGATCAATTTTCCATGTTGCAGGTGTCATCACTTTAGATACTTATTTGAAAGTGTTTAGTTTGTTTGAAATTCCTAAACCAAAAAACAGTTTTGTTTTTCCAAGTACTGTATATAAAAACCCGCAGCTCAAGTATTCAAGTACTCACGCAGCTTTTGACAAGTAGTTTTGGATACTGGCTACAACTACACTGACTGGTGGTCCTTCAAGAACCTGCCTACTTGAGAAATAAACTTCCCTGCAGTTTACATGTCCAGACCAGAAAAAAACAAAACAAAAAAAGATGTTTCTTTTATGTATAAACGTGTTTAAGTGCCGCCCATATTTGGAGAGGCTCATTGTTCCCAGCCAGGTTTTAGTCAAATCCCTCAACTCCACTTTGAGAACAACTCCCCTGAACTGCCGGTGATGCCCCGGGACACGCCAGTCCATGAATTAATAACCACGACAAGATATGATGCTTCGAAAATGTCACGGCTAACTTAACTGGCATTTAATCACACACACTACAAACTTTCCCCATTACGACCTGAAAACCAAATTAAACCAGAGAGAACAAGACATTCTCAAAGGGACTCCACTTTGATAACCACTGGCTCATGATGAGTCTCTTCCAGAAGACTCGGAGGACAAAGTTAGACTTGCTCACTTTCAACAACTGGCAAAGAGTTTTACAGCACCTAGGAGATTGTGAGCACAACTAATTAGCTCAAGTTTCAATGAGATTGACTGATAAATGTTTTGATCAAATGTGTTCAGCAAGTTGAAATTTCATGTCAACATCTCCTCAACAGGTGCACATATGCAGATTTTAATAATTAAAAGACATAAAAGACAGAGCTGCGATCTGGCACTCAACAGTGAGGTGTGGTGAAAACAGACGCTGAAGCTCAAAACAGACGTCTTCAACTGAATCCCAGTCTGCCTAAACTGATGCACGCTGAAATATGGTGCTTGTTTATAGCACCAACAAAGACAGAAACCCAGCCGACATCAAAACCAATCCATCAAAAACGGCTGCGACAAGGTAGTTTCAAAAGGGTAAATTTGACCAATTAAGCACCAAATGCCAAATCTGTCTTCAAATCAAATCGCCCTGTTTCTGTATGTTCTCTGTGATTGTAAGCTGATCAAATGAACTTGTGAGCCAAATATATCAAAACAAATCAATGACTGTGTGACAAACAGACTGCTGACTGGCCGCTTGTTAGGCAGCTTCACACAAGTCACACTGTAGTTTCTGGATCATTAACCAGCCTTAAGGTATGGTAAAATTTTTTACATCATTCCTAGTTGGCCACAAATAGCAGGCGTGAGGCTGCCAAGAAGAAAAAAAAAAATATATAAAGAGAATATATATATATATATATATATATATAAAGACCTCTTTCAAATAAAAGGCTGCCTCCAATAAAGGCCTGGTACCCTCTGCAGTTGAGGTAAATGAAAATGAAAATGGGTAGGGTGACATATTTCTATCATTATTTTGGCCGGTGAGAATGATTCTTTTTCTTTTTATTCACAAAGTTTCTTTCAGACACTGGCGACATCAGGGCAGGACGACATCCTACATGCAGCAGATCTTACAGACCTGACCGGGGTGCCCGCCGGGACCCTGGGCAGGCGGATGGTGAGTTTTCCGCCTTCCTCCGGGTCGTGCTGGTATCGAGCTGGTTTGGTCTTCAGCAGGTCCGGAGCGGTGCGGATGGAAACCTGCTGCTG
This sequence comes from Holocentrus rufus, assembly GCA_900302615.1. Taxonomy (NCBI): domain Eukaryota; kingdom Metazoa; phylum Chordata; class Actinopteri; order Holocentriformes; family Holocentridae; genus Holocentrus; species Holocentrus rufus. The sequence goes on from OMLF01034042.1 coordinate 13,096, forward strand.
CAGGCCGCCGGCACTGTTCCCCCGACTCATCAAGACGAAGGAGTAATCTGTATCGGGCTGCAGCCGTGTGATCAGCTTCCTCTTTAGGTTGCCATGTACCTCCACGCTTTGCTGGTTGTATAGGATCTGCACAGGGGCAGAGGTCAGCTTCTTATTACGGCTAGGCCGATATATGAGGATGATGTTGAATAGAAGGGATGAAACTCAATTCAAATTGAAATTCAATATATCGTAATGTAAAAATTTGACAGTCATTGCACTTTTGTTAATTACATCTTAATGTGGTTGTGATGAATTGTGAAGCCTGTATTGTGTATTGACTTGTTACATATAATCCCATCTCTAAACAGATCTGGTCCAGTTAGTGTGGTTCACTTCTGATATTCTGGATATGAAGCAGTTTTGACTGATTTTACACAGGTTTCTTTGTCCCCTCTGGTAGTTAGGCCAGTCAGCACATAGCCTCAATGCTCGTGGAAATGTTTTGAAAGTTTCATAATTTTGCAACCACAGATTTGACGTCTACTTATAGCTATGTCTTCATTATAAATATTGGGCCATTTAACAATGACAGTAATAGTCCAGTTACTTATAACTACGTGGAATCAAATGTTCTGATCATTTTATAGCATTTAGCCACACTGATCGCCATATATTCTGCTCTGTTTGGCAGGTGCTCCACACTGCCCCGCATGGCCCAAAGACTGAAATGCACTCTTTTTTTTTTTCTGTCTCACAGCAGTCAGTGGTTCAGCTTCTCTCCCCATAGGGTTCAGTTTTAGTGTCACATGATTGTCTAAATGCTGTTTCAGAGGCCTTTCAACTGTGAGAAAGAGAACATATCTGCAAGGAAAAAACTGAATGCTCTGATGTTTTTGGAAATCATTAGCCTTGAAAATTGTCAAATTTAAGGATGCTGAGAATTGGCAGCACAAAATATAAGCTATTTGAAAGCTACAATCTAAAAATATACGGTAAATATTATCACTGGCCTTCACCAAACTACATCAGATGAGCCCCTTGTCTTGAATAATAATTTTTTCTTGGCTCTACAGTTACTTATTAATTAATATTAGAGGTAATGTCATGATCATTTTACTTCTCCTGTCTTGGCACTTGTCCTTTACACTCCTTATTCTTTAGTTGCTTTCACATGGTCATAAACCTTTTCTTTTGCACTTAGCTCATCAAGCAGAAAACATATACAGCTCATCAGAGCTGTACATGTTTTCAGGCATGAGTGACAACAAACAGACCCCTTCAAAATAGTCACAAAGAGAGTTACAGGCACAATTTAATGGGATAAGAATTGATTTTCTTGATGACTTATGAACCAGCTACTCTCTTAAGAGTCAAACAGTTTAGAGGAAAAAAAGGCCTTCAAGTGTGTATTTTGTTCTATTTTGTTATTAAACTATTTTGTAAAAAGTCTTGCAAACCGCTGGAAAAAATAATAAACCTGCAATTTACTTAAAACAGTTACTTTATACATGTTATGTAATAATATTATGTTAATTAATAACACAGTGTGCATAATGTGCATAAACAGTTCCTAAACAGTTAAATACAATTTACATAAATCAACCTGCATACATAAAATATATTCATACCTAAACTCTCACCTATTAATATTTTCATTTGTTTTCATTAATTTTAGTTTACTTCAAAACATGACTGAAAAACTTTTTTTTAAAACATTTATTTCAACTCTTTCTTCTCTTTAAAGGAGAATAATTTGAGGTGTTAAATGTGCTATTCCCCTGCTCTAGGTTTATTTTTCAGTCTGAATGAGAGAAGAATCAATACCAACCAACATTTCCCTTATTACAGAGAAACAACTGGTAGTAT
>OMLF01034044.1:6575-30494 GCA_900302615.1 Holocentrus rufus
ACTTGACGGAGGCCGAAGTGGTAAGAATCCTGTTAACACTGTCCATGAAGCTTAAATCACCTAAATGTAACCGGCCTGTCTCCCCCCCGCCCCTTCCCTCCAACAACTCTGCCCATCTACTGCCCTCTCATACAAAGAGAGGGGCAATGCTACCTGGGAGGCCAGCATCTGGTCAGTTTCTCCATCCACACCATCCGCAGTCTTTTTCGACTGCAACAGAGGTGAAACAGAAAGAGGGAGAGGCGGGACGGGGAAAAAGAAAAAGGAGAAACTTATCAGTTTAAATGTACCTGTGCAACTTCATTCTTGTTGCAGCACAGTGAGCTAATTAAACTACGTGATCACCACACAGCTGCAAGCAGGTGTGGCACACACACACACACACACACACACACACACACACATACACACACACACATACATACACACACAAACAGCAACACACCACTCTCAGATCCACTACCTTTGTTTTATTCTTTGCTCTCATCTTCTCTTTTTTCTCCTGGAGGGCAGCTTCATATTCAGGCCTTAGCTCCTCCTGCAACAGAAACACAAGCATGAAAAATACACTATTAAATGACATGGACATGCACCATATCCAAAAGAGAAAAAAAAGTCCTGTTTTTTTGTTTGAGTAATTGTAAAGTTTCATTGTAAGGTGGTTTCATTTACCAGTTAGAGCCACACCATGAATGAAATTGCAAATTTATTTTCAGTAACTACTGTAACTTCCCCCATAGAGCTATGAGTTTAGGGAGGACCTAAAACTGTCATTTAATATAGTTGTTCTCAGTAAAGTCCTTTCCTTTACTGAGAAAATCCAGTTCTGAATGTGACCCTCAAAAGTCACATATTACATCATATATGCATGGTACCACAGCTACATCATCACAAATTCATGACATCATTACAATATGATCTACAAGAAGTTTATGCCAGGTAATATGACATGCATAGGAAGATACCACCTTAACAGCTAACACAGATCAGACTATAATTCAATTCTTATTAACTGTGGGCAAAGTTATTCAGAGTATAAATTATCCCACCTGGACTCGCTCCTTCAGGCAGCAGAGGAAGAAACAAACCAAAAAACAAACAAAAAAATTAGCATCACATTAAGAAGCGCGTGTGTGTGTGTGTGTGTGTTGGTGGTGGTGGGGGATTAGACTTGTTTTAGTGTCAGAGTATGTATGCTGTGACCCTATGTATGTTGCTTCACCTTTACCTGGCAAGCTTGCTGCTTTAAGAAAAGCCCAATCCTATTAAAGTGGTGGCTAAAGAGCAGTGTCAGTGCATGTATCCGTGGGTGGCAATGTGTTGGTGTGTGTGTGTATAGGAAGGCTGTTGTTTTGAGAGAAACAATAATCTTCAACATGATACATCATGCTGATCCTGTCTTTATGCCTGACCCCGACAGGAGGTCAAAACGATCAGTTTAGAGACTAAAACACAGATATTCAGAAAGTGAAATCAGTCAAGGCTGCGCACTCACATGATTTACGTGTGTGCGTGTGTTTATGTGCGCATGTACTTGATGTATATATGTATGTATGAATGGATGGATGGACTCCTGTGATAGTACCTCTTCGACATCTAAGTTCATCAGGTCCCAGGCATGTTTCAAACACATCTGCCGCCTCTTCCAGTGTTCCAGGAAACAGGCAGCTATACATATACACACACAAACAAACACACACACACACACACACACACAGATAGATGCACAAATGTTACATTCTGTTGGAGGCAAGGAAAATTAGTGAACAGTGAAGACTCTTTTGAAGTAACCTTGACAGCGTGACAAATTGATCTTTTTATGGGAAAATAAATAAATAAATAAAATAAAAAAACAGTGATTGGTTAGTGGAATTGCTGTTTAGGTTGTGCAGAGACATAGAGCCCTGCATAAGAGAAACAGTAAGTTCTAGGCTGGTACATGGCACATTTACATACCAAGAAGCAGCACAGTGATTTTCTAAAAATAGTGGATATGTCAACATATCAGTGATTCTCTTAGTTCAGAGTTTTTAAAGTCAGTATAGCTTTACTCACTCAAATCATACATAACCTACAACCCCACCCAACCCATCCACCTAAGCACCTATAAAATTACAAGTGCAAATTTGAGTAATAATCATCATCAGAATAAACCATTTTAAAGGACAAATGAAGGAGCTCTTGGCCTTAACAGTGAAGGTGGCGAACAGGAGCATACATGCTTTGCTAAACTATAATTCCTATATCTATTTTATCACATCTATTGAGGAAGGTGAATTAGAGAGAATATTTACCCCATAGAGACATGAAAATAGCAAAGAGGACAGTGGCTCCGTTGTCAAACAGGTATGAGGCTCGGGCCAAAGAGCACACCGAACTGAGAAGCCAGTAGTCACACACTCCGTCACACAGCGGACACATGGTGATGTTCACACGGTCATTACATGTCTCCTGGCTGAAATACACAGGTATGCAAAAATGTATAAACAAACTTATAAAAACAGTATATGGTAATAATAAAAAAATTATATCAGTGTGACAAAAATGTGTAGAAAACAAGACGTCATATCTGCTCAAAGAGGTTTAAGAATTTTGAAGAATTTCTACCAACCTCGGCACGTTGGTGTCGACAGTAAATATGCCATACAGGAAGACAATGATCCCCAGTACAGACGGAGGGATGAGGAGCTGAGTGTAAACACCCAGCCAGGCAAAATACAATCCAATCTGTTCTCCAAAGTACTTCCTGTCAACACAAAGTTCATGTATCAGCTTGCTGCTGCGATTTGCTTGTAGATTTAGATTTTCTGAAGTAACTGCTCAGTACCTGATCAGGTCCACGGGCTGGTATTTATGCATGACTCCATAGTTGGCCCATTCTTCATGGAGGAGCTAAAAGACACCCAAGCACATGCTAATTAGACACCATAAAGATTATACAGGACACACAATGTCACACCTAAATATCTCTATATTATCACAATAGATTGGCATCAATGTGAACTAATTTTTATGAGAGACTAATTCTTATGCTCATAAGGACACCTGTCAAAACTGGCTAGAGAGTAGTTACAGGTCACAGCTTGAATGAATACTATCATCATCTCCTCTAGCTTCATGATATCCATGATTTTATTATAGGCATGGAGACATGTTTACAAAACATGGGCACAGTTTTCTCAGTCATTACACTATTGTTGAGATATTCATTGATCATAGATCTCACCTGTCTGTCATTTCGCTGATCTCTCCGTCCTCTCCTTGTAAATGAGCCCTGAAAAACAACATTACTGGTTCTTCTTGTGAACTTAATTGCCAAATGTCATATTTTACTCACAGTCTCATCAGGTTATAACAATTTTGTTCTCTTAAAATTGCTCTAATTTCTCCTTTCTTGCCAAAATTGGTTACTGATCCTCTATATGGCTCCATGATCTTCAAAAATGTAAATACCTAAAATTTCCTTTCCTGTTAGACAGAATAAAATACAAGACTAACATACAGAAAAAAAACCTATATAATATATTGTCAAACATGGATACATTTTGAGAAATCTACTTCCTTTCTGTTTGGCTACTGCTGTTATACTCACATCATGCAGAGGGAAGGCAGAGTCGTAGACACCTCGAGCCAATAACGATGTGATGCCTGTTGAAACACAGACAAAGAGTGAGTGTTTTGTATAAGATGAAATCTGACTGATAGCATGCATACGTTTGGCATAAGTTTGGAAAAAGACACTAAAACCAAAGAAAAAGATAGAGCTCACCAGTGGTTTGGCAGGTTTGTGTGCAGGTCGTGCGTGAAATTATGTCAGCAACCTAAACAAAACATATAGCATATTACAAATAGCTTCTGCATTCAAATGTAAACACAAATGATTTCAGCAAATATATATATACATAATATTTCTCATATTTTTCATAAGATTTCATCTCTGAACTCACTATTCTGCTGCGCGTGGCATTGTCAAATACGGTTTCTGTTGACTTGATGTCATACCTGCAGAAATTGACAAAGAGCAGTTATGGAGTCTGTGTGTGCGTGTGTGTGTGTGTGCATGTTTGTGTGTGTGTGACAGTAGGAGTACTCACAGGTGGAGCTTGTCTCTGATAAAAGGGTGTTTCAGGGTTTTGAAGTGGACGTGTGTCTCTGCGTCTTTTTGTATGTCAAAATCGGGGACATCTGGTTGAAACGGCTTGTTGAGTTGGGTCATCATGCGATCCCATAGTCCAGCAACGCCTGTCCGTTTCCGCAACTCACATTTCTGCTCAATTAAAGCATACAAATAATACAACTTGATCAAATCTACGCAATAAAACAATATATTTACCAAGCCACACATACTGCATGATCTTATCTGGCCCATCACATCAGTTATCAGCTAAAGGGACATACTCTGTTTGTAGTAGGAATAACAATGACCAGGCTGTGTAAAGAAAAGGAGAAAAAGCTGACCTTTTTCACAGCAACTTTGATCTTCTGAAGCTCTGCTTCTCGGCTGAGAATTGGCCATGGGATGTGCAGTCGAATAAACCCTATACCATGTGACCTCTGCACACAGACAGACACATAAACACACATATTGATGTGAACTGTGAACCTTCCATGCATTATTTGATCACGTTAAACATCAGATACCCTCCAAAATATTTTAATTATGATCTGAAAATCTAATTCAACATTATTATCACAGGCATATATATATAATAATAAAAAAACATTTGAAATGAACTGACTATATCACTGCCTTTTCCTCTCAGTTGAGAGTTATGACAAAATGACTGAACCGTCTTCGGTGCAAGGCAAACCCAACAGGTTTAACATTGCCTGTTCAAGCAAATTAACTCTCTAATGATGACATTAAAGGCTCATTACAACCTTTTCAACTGTATCAGACACTGTTCAACCTTGAGCATGACAGTCAGGAGCGCCTGCTTTGGCTTAATAAGAATATGAAGAGGGCAAGCTAGCTGTTCTACTTTTAAAATAAATACAAAATCCCTGGAAGGTCCTGGAAAGAATGATGATGCTGGTTAAAAGATGTAGCTTGTGATGTAGTGAGTTTCAGAGCTGCACAAAAATGACTGCACATTCATGACATCACTGCATCCACATATGCATACATAATAACACTCAAAATCCACACAATGGAATATTCAACTGAATCATTCATGAATTCTGCAAAGATGCTTTGATTAAATTGAAATTTATGCCAGTTCTTGTTTACTAATCATCACCTAATCTAATCATATTTGGCCATGGACAGAAAGACACAGATACTGTGCAAGATGATTGACACTCATCTCTTCATTCTTTCCATTCAACCTCAATTAAACCCACCAGCGCAGCAACTGTCTTCCATATGCAGGCACATGCCAACACACACACTTCTAAGTAGTGGATCACTCTCTAATAAGGGCCTATAATCTGGCCTTTGGCTTCACACTTACTGTCAGCTGTCTTAATCCTCAACCCAAACAGCAGCCAATTTTACATGTAACCTTCTGTCACCAAAATACACGCAAGCTTGTACACACCCACGCATACATGCCCAAAAAAAGACGCACGTGCACACACACTCGAAAACACACATGTATACACACTCAAAAACAAACCAAAAAGCACACTCTCTCACCTAAAAAAAGGCTCATATTGTATTCCCATTGTTCTGGTTACGTTATCAGTGTAAACTTCATAAGTGTTACTGAACTTTAATTGGGAAGTTCTCTCTTTAATTAGACAGCAGGAGTGTCCTCCAGCTTCTAAGGACAAGTTGAGTTTTATCCTTAACCTACATGGCAGCCATTCAGGCACAGGATTTGGACTCACATTCCCTTAGGGCAGCCTTGGCCTTACATGTCTATCACACTACCCGACATATGAAAATACAAACATGGATATTTCACATTTCCAAGCTGCTGGTTTTCTGCAATCATGCCCATCTTTCCCCTTTCAGTGCTACAGTGCCAAAGACGGTGGAGTAAGGGCTTCTCTACAACCCAAAGTGCATATTGTGAAGGTAACCAGACACACACCTCTTTATCCCGTTCCAGCTGTATCCCAGCTTCCAGCAGTCGACCTTCAAACTCCTCCCTCATTACGGCCTTCTCCTCCTCAGTCAGCTTCGACTCCTCCGAATCCGCAGCCACCATGCCCGCCTCCGGGATCTCCGGTTCCGTATCCCGTCGGCCTCCTCCCAATATTGGTATACTCCCATTGGACGAAATGGAAAGGCGTGACTTGGATCCTCGCCTTTTCTTGTATTTGTAGCAGAGAACATAGTCCACCTTTCTCCTGCCATCGGCAAAGTACAGTCCAGGGCCTAGCTCAATGCCAGAATCCTAAAAACAAACACCGAAAATTAATGAGTGCAGGGATAAGGGAAGGCGAGTAGGGAATCCAGGATCTAGTTTAGGAGCTTTAGGCAAAGTTCAGTATGTGTTGACATCCATGGTTAAAATAAAACTCTGAGGGACTGGACAGGGGTTGTATTGCTGGTCTAAGAGATGATAAATTATAATATGCTGAAGCAAGTGTTTGCATTCAGAGGAGACCATACCGGAAGAGGAGGCTCATCATCATCAGGGAGGTTGACAAGGCCTCCATTGGCAGCATCCAGCCCAAGCCCAGATAGTGAGCGGGCCAATGAAACAAGCTTCCCCGAATGAATGGACGACTCACTCATTGCGGTGGTGACGGGTATACGTCCTTTTCCGTTCCATCCCTCTGTAAGAAAAACAGCAGGCGAAAGGAAATAGTTCAGTGTCTAAAAGTTGGGATGACGTTGAACTGATTTCTCAGCAATCAGTCTTTTTTTTATACATATAATACACTAAAATTGCAAAAATCTTGCAGAGCTGAAAAATAACATAATGGCCCCAAGGAAAACTGTTTCCTCTCAGCGTCAGCCCAACTCACTAATAGATTACATGTTTTTTTGTCAGTGAAATCCAAAAGGTACTCACTTCAATCAACCCTTGGTTATTGTGCATAGTGTACCTTTAAATTTACATGGCTCATATGAATAAAATATCTTAAAAATTGACAAGTTTTCTTGTTCCTGTGACCTGTGCAATCCAACATCAATGTGTATGTAGCTGAAACATAAGATTTAGGCTGATTTTTGCTTCAAATATGATGTGAGATGTACACAGTAATGGCTGTTTTAAACTGGCACATCAAATCTAGCAGTGAAAGTTAAGCTGCCCAGTGTGTTTTTTTACTCAATTGAGGCTGCAGGCTCTATTTGCTGAGATTAAGCTCACGCTCCAATCCAAGCGGCACAGTTTACAATCTGTTGGGGTAATTTGGTCACTGGACTCATTCTTTGGCGAGCAAGAATGAAGTGCCCAGAGACAGCTGAGTGAATGTATGTCCCCAACAATATATGGTCGAATCCCACCTGAGCTTTCCCTATTCTGTCTCCCTTACTACTTACCTGAATAAAGAACATAAAATGAAGATGAGTGGATATGTTTGCAAAAAAAATAAAAAAGACATAAAGCGTGAAAACTGTCAGTTTTAACCAAACACTTATTGAGGCTCAAAAATGTAGATCTGTTGAAATTCTGCATTACAGATTAAGGACTGTTGTTCTGTTTCTCTCACATGTATTTTTATTAATGCAGATGAAGATGGCTGAGAGAAAATGGGATGTCATGTGACAGATACAACCAGGAAGCTGTGGATTCACGTTATATAATCTAGCTGCCTGAGCCACCAATAAAAGATACGTCTTTCTAAGAAGCATTACAGCAGGAGTCTTCTTATTTCCTGATCGAACTAAGAAACATGTAAACACAGTAATCGACCTACAGTAAGTCTGCTTCACACTCAAACATCCTTTTGAGCTTGCTTGAGAGAGGCCAAAGGTAGCGGTAGGGATTTAATACATGTAAATACTCCTTAAGAAACCCTAGTTGACACATAAATAGTCAACTCCCCACACATCCACGATAATCCCAGTTTACCCTCTGTTAGCAAACATAGTGCCCAGATGGAAAGGGAGAATATAGCCTTCTGGTCACAGTTCAGGAGGTCAAACATGTTCAGCCATATAGATGTTCAGTCTATATGGTCAAATGACTCATAAGATTTGATTTATTGGAGAACACTAATGCCTGGCAGACAGAATGACATTTCTGTTTTGACTGGACTATTTCTACTAAAAATACTTATATTATTGTGTATAAATATTCTTATTTCTTTATAATCTGCGTATTTTTAAGCACCTATTAGGGGTTTGCATAGTAAATCTCATTGTACAACAACATGACAATAAAGGTATTGTACTCTATTCTATTCAATTCTATACTTACACATGTGGTGTCAGCATTGTTGTTTTCCGAGAAACAGCAAGAGGTTGTTTTAGTTTGTTGTCAGCCACAGACTCCACGTTGTGATGCATTAATCACATGGCTGATATTCTTGGAGTCTCACATTATGGAGATGCTGACATAGCCCAACTCTTGTCAATATGCATATGGCATAGAGAATTAAAACCAATGCAACCACTAGAGAGGGGCTTTTCTGTGTGTGTGCATGTGTGAAAGCAAAAGAACAAGTCTGAATTCAAATTATGGGAAATTCAACAGTTCCAGGTTAAAGGGGTGACACCTTTTGCTTTTGAGGCAGGCAGAAACATAGAAAGAGAAAGTGCAAGTGCGTCCAAGTGTGCACGATAAGCGTGCGTCTCCTTTTGCTCCAAAGAAAACCAATCTAACGGGCAGCGCGGGGCTTAGGCTTGTAAGCCTGCTGACAGCTCAACACCACAGGCACTACAGGGTCAGTGGCACCCTCACATTAAAAGGGCAGAGCAACTGGGGGAAGGAAGGGAGGCTATGTACTGTCTCTCCTGGAAAACAGCAGATTACATACACATGGCTAATAATAACAGCTGCCTGCTCAAGTCTAAAGCCACAATTTCGAGAACCCCCCCACCCCAACCTCACCACACACACACACACACACACGCACACATAAACACGCCCAACAACACGACTTGCAAACCATGCTTAGAAGTTTTGTAAATCCATTTAGAGATAAAAACAGATACCCAACTTATTAATTGTCCACGTTGACTTATTAATTCCCAGTCACATGACAAGACATACTGTAGATAAATATTTTTCATTAAATTCCCATGGGCGCAACAGTTGTCTCCACGCAGATTTAATCGGAGGACAAAAACAACTCTAAAGCAGCTGGTACAAATCACACCGGGAGATTTAAATTATAAAAGCAGTACAAAGGTCAGGCTCCAGAGGTAGACTATAGTTTTGATTCAGCAGTCTGGGTACTTCGAATAAAAGGTGCGCAAAAGTGCTTAAAGATGCAGCCACACGGGTCACTGGAGCATTTAAATAGTAATTATATATATCAAAAACCGTTAGCAAATTTGTTTTCGATCCAGAATAGCCTACTTTATATAAAAGAAGGTGCAAAGCGATGAAAAAAGTGCGGCCTACTTACCAGTTCCCGTGGAGGATCAATTCGTCGCTTTGGAGATGGATAATAAGACGCGCGAGGCGCACAGGCTCGGGGGCTGAGATGGTGGACAATCCGCGCGCGCTCCCGGAACCCCAGGCTTAACACTCGCGCGCGCACACCCAGGGCGGCTAATTCCCTGACCCTTCCATAAGGTAGGGCAGAAAGGTGTGCTGCATATTATCGATGCAAGCGAGAGAGCTAGTGTGGGCGTGCATGTGTTCACCAGAGAGGGAGGAAAGAGCTTACGGGTGACCAGACTTGAAACTGAACCTCGTGTACCCTCTGCAGGCCCCTGAGGTGACGCACAAAAAAAAAATTAATCTGTTGCCAAAGCAGGCTTATTATCTCAGAGAACCAAACAAAAATGAATGGCAATTTAATAGTAAAAATTTGAAAGACATACAACAAATTCCATGTGGGATTACAGAAATATTACACACATTTTTAATCTGGGAAATGGCGACATGAATGCCTTGAGCCCATTCTTCAAATCAACACAGACAAAATAATAGTGCTTGAAGAAATTCATAGTGTTTATTTTTATATAAGTGCAAGTTTATTTGGATACACACATACTGTATACACTTAATACATCTCTCTCTCTCTCTCTCTCTCTCTCTCTCTCTCTCTCTCTCTCTCAAATACAATTTAATAGCTTTCTCTCCCTCTCTCTCTTAATTCAATAGCTTTATCTTTCTCTCTCTAAGTGCAGTGTTTGGACAGACAGTCACAGGCGGTGACGGACAGGACAGTGTGTTGGGTACGGGTGCCGTTGGTGCACAGGATGGGCACACTGAGAGGCTCCGTCTCCACGGCAGCGCAACACACACACGTCTGCTCCACCGCAGCCCTCTCCAGGGAGTACATGGACTTGCTGCGACACTTCCCCTGAAACACAGAGCAAAACGTGGGGATGGAGAGGGCGGGGCCATCAGGGTTATGCTTTCATTGAACTTCGCAGGCTAATCCGCTTGGGTAATAAGTGTTTACCTTTATAATTAAGTGTGTGCTTGCATGTGTGTGGTATCTCACCTCACAATAGTGCAATTCTATCTGCTGCTCTGATTGGCAGTCATCGACTCTGATGTAGTTAAGGGTTCCCGCGGTCTTCCTACACTCTGGCTCCGTGCCTACACACACACAGACACGCACACACAAACACCAAGATTTTTAAAGCAAATGGATATTGTCAAATGCACAAGACTTATAAGGCACAGCGCTACTCACACATCTCACAGCAACTGGTTCCAATCTGGCTGACTTTCCCCTGAAAAACATTAGAAGGGAGGGAAGGAATTTAAGAACAGTTTCTTATAGCTACAGGTTTAGATTTAGGTGTGGTAAGATGGATGTCAGGTTGAACTGTGGCCATACCCCCTCATCCAGACAGAGTTGGCGATTAAATGGAGGGCAAGTCGTCACTTTGGTCTGCAGGACCAGGTCTCCCTTTATGTTTAAGCCACAGCTGTACAGGCTGCAACCATCTTCATGAGTGGTATTCACCTAAGAGAGAGAGAGGGGGGGCGTGGGGGGTGGGGGGTTAAAATGTGTGTGTGCACATGTGCATGCCCATGATATTTATCTTTGCTGCTGGCTCATATAAAATCTTTATTTATGGAGTGCAGAAATAACATTTTGTTTATGGAATGAAGAAAAAATATAGTTGCTTCATACCCATCGACAGGGCTAGTTTTTTTTTTTTTTTACAAATTTCATCTGCCTTGCAGTCCTAAAAAACTTACTCAGCACATAGAGGATTAGCTGATTTTGTGACAGTAGTCTGTGGCTCCCCAAAGGAAAAATGAAATATTTTTATTCCTGTCTCCCCTCCACAGGCAGGTCAAACCGCAGGGTCAGCTACAGAGCAGCACTGCTCAGGCTAGTAAGGATTCAGTATTTTTCTAAAGGACACTTCAGCTGGGCGGATTCTTGCTGCCAAAGGAGCTGAATCTATGCTGAAGGACAGTCTGCCCTTAACACCACCCTGCTTCACAAGTTAATGTGCTAAAAAAAAATCAAAAACATCAAATTCGTAATTATTTTTTATTGCAACATCAAATGTATGACTGCTGCATATGAGCTGTATAAGTGTGATAAGGTTTATAATTAGTCCAGAGAGGTGGCATCTTTTCTGTGTAGCACCTACCCGCAGACTTATAATTTGTCCGTCTGGTCTTTGCATGACGCAGGCAGTGGGAACACAGCGACCACAGCAGGTGTCTGGCTCCTGCTCCAGAGTGTATCCCTGAAACATTTTTATCAGCAGTGTGCATTATTTCATACAGGAGGACACAGGCAAACCTTGGTCAGTCCACTTGAGGCCAATGTAAACACAAATATGCAAATATGCCTATGCCATTTCATAAAAATTAAAAAGACAATAAATTTAGTTACCTTCATTGAGGGGACTGGAGCAAATCACAGAAAATGACGTGGACGCAATTTTATGATGAGTGGGATGGGAATGAAGTCGTAAGATGAGAGAAGCTTGGATGAAAACGATGGAAGATGGCAGTGACAATAATGATGATGATGATGATGATGACAATGGTGGTCATTATCACTAAAGGATAAAAGTTACCTCGGGGCAGGTGGGACAGGTCACTCTCCTGCAGGCCAGTCTGTATTTCCTCACGGCCCCAGCCTCCACCTGACACTCACAGTGTGTACACACATCCACCATCAGCCTCTCCCCCGCCTGTAAACAAACACACAGATTGAGTGGGAGCACTGACATGAATGTACTTAGTATATATACAGTGCACTGCACAACTTACGCCTATCACGGTGTGGTTCAGGACACAGGCATCCATAGGAGCTGTGGAGAGAATAACACAAACAAGATTAGGGATAATTCTATTATCATACATTAAACATTATATCAAACCTGAGGCTTTCTCAGGTCAGATCAGGTCAGCAGCATGTAGAAGCCTGACTCTGATACCCTCTGCTGGCTAGAAACTGAAGCTGCATATTGGTAATGTATGCAGCATGTGTGTGTGATATATGACTGTCCATCAAAACTATCAGCTGCATAAGTGTGTACAGAATATGCTTTGGCATCTTAGAAGTCAAGACTAACTTACACCAATTCACTCCCATTCATGCTGAAAAAAAATGGAGAGGTGAAATTTTAAAGTTGAAATGTGTTCAAAATTCAGAGAGGTTTTTGGGTCCACTTGTTAATTCCAGAGTGCTCTGGTGAGATCCAAGTGGCCTAAATGGAGCTAGCTGCTTAATTTAGATGTTTGCTGGTCTGAATGTCAAGTGCTCTCTCTGTTTTTAGTTTATGTGTTAAGAGTTTGTGTTTCCTTGTTCCAGAATGAAACTTTCAGCCAACTGCTGAGCTCCACTATACTTAGCTTCTGCGCTCTCAGCTGTCAATCACAACCTCTCACAACAGCTGAGGAAAGCTGCTGAAAAGAATTTAAATTAAAAAAAGTCCTTTCAAGTGTGCAAAATTTAATGAATTTATGTTTGGAATGGTACCGGTATACGGTCCTTTAAGAGAAATTGTCTTTTCATTTGCTTTGACATCAAACATTTTCATTTGACATCAAACAATGTCAGCGGCAGAAATGGCTGTCTGACTGAAGTGTGGTCTCCTTGCTCACGACACCGCACTGCAGAGCCAAATATTATAATTTTGCTTGCACTACATGTTTTTTGAATACGTCAGTCTGTGTATGAAGTTTACCACAATGACAGCGAGGGCAGCAGTCCAGCGTGTCGCAGCGCAGCTCGGTTCCCAGGGGGCAAGACGGCGCGTCCATCACAGGGCAGCTGACGTTGGACGTCGAGATGAACATCTCACCGTTCACCCCCACACACTCGTGTAACACACATCTATCCTGTGGGGACTGCCACACTTCACCCACCTTCACACAAATACAGAAATGGGGTTTAAAATTAATAGGGAGAGACAGGGAAAAGAGGCATCAAACCCACACATTTGTCTTTTTTGAGCTTGCAGCCTCGCTCACTTAGATTGATTTGATTGTTTTTTGAAAATGCGTTGAGAGTAAGCTGTCGAGGAACAAACAAAACTTAGATTGCAAAAGCATTTACAAATAATTCATGTTTGCTTTAACCCGGTTGGAGAACCAGATGAGTGTGGTTTGCCATGCAGGATGCTAAAGTGAGTGCCAGAAAGTTTAGATAATCACAGGGAAGGAATAATTACAATGTATCAATTCCAGATATTATTTGATTGAAGCCTGGTATGTTACACACATACTTGTCTGAGGCGTACTCCGATCAAAGTGTCCCCTCTCATCTCTCCTTCTGACTCCACACAGCTGGTCTTTGTGCACTTCCCACAGCATTCTCCATGGGATGGAGTATATGACGAGCCCTGTAACATAAGCAATATATTGCCATTCCCATTGACAGAAGTATATTCAGTGTGTGTATGTGTGTGTGTGTGTGTTTGTGTCTCACCGGGGGGCAGGATTGATCACAGACAGGCGGCGTGCACTGGGCGACGTGCAGTGATGTGTGTGTATCTTGTAGCTGGCTGCAGCTGCATTTCTGACACGCCTCCTCCCATTCGCTTCCCACTGGGTACACCACGCCTCCAACCACACACACCTGGACACACACACACAGTAATCAAGGGGCTGCAAAAAAAACTCACGTGCACCAAAACATGCATGCAGATACACTCTGTCTCTCTCACACACAAGACATACACACACACACACACACCTTGTCTGGCAGGCAGCTGGTCTCTGTGCAGCCACACTCGTTGGTAGAGGAGGAAGTGATGAACCCAGGAGCGCAGGTGTGGGTGGAGTTCTGGCAGTCACACACACACTCAAACACATCGCAACAGTCTGTCTTTTTGAGTGACAGCCGGCGATGGCTGGGACACGCTGGGGGAGCTTGGAGAGCACACTCCTCCTTTTTGCAAACTGGGAGAGAGAGGAGTTGAGAGAAGAGACTCTTTAAGAGATCGCGTGGATGCCTGTTCTCATTCTTGTCTCTGTGTGCATGTAAGTGGCTTACCACACTCATGTATGGGCTGACATTCCCCGGGGTTTTTCAGGACCACAGTCTGTCCGTCCTCACAGCGGGGCACTTCAGGCAGATCGCAGCTCACCAGATCACACACTATAAAGTCACAGTGTCACAGTCTGCTGTATACTGAACTGACTCACTTACTGACAATGAGTTTGGATACAAAACTACAACAACAAACTGAATGGATTATAGGGGCACTCATTTGAGTCAGTCTACCATTAAAAGGTGGACATGAGATGTGCATTAAAAAAGATGTCGTATGTCTTAGGTACCTAGACTTACTGGCACTACAAGCAAATAATTCCCAACTTCGCTGCAATGAGGTGAAAAATAATTGTCTATGAAGAATCACTCTTCATTTCACAGTTTAAAATGAGCTCAATGAAAATCTTTTATATTTCAATGTGAAAATAAACACCACCAGTATTGAATGAATACTTGATGAGCATCTTTTGTCTGTGGCTGAAAAAGAAAACAATTGATTTGATGATTAGTTTGGTTTGTGGCTCCTCCAGAAGGCTCACAAGCACCTTCTGGTGTCCAGAGACAAACACTCTACATCCCCTCTCAGCAAAAACCAGGTCTAATCTCTAATACACGACACTAACGGGCCTTTGTTTCCCTCTCTCATTTGATGAAGCTCATATCGGATGATTCTGTCTTTATGGGGGATCTGGTAAAGTAAACATAATGACAAATCTTATACACACCACACTCATACTCAGGGCAGCACTTGGACCCCCTCTTCTCCCTCAGGATCTCACAGGGTCCACAAAGTGGGGCTAAACACACAGATACATACATAAGAGTGTTATATCACAGTAAAAAATGCAGCCCTGGCAATATTTTTCAAGTTCAGCACCATAATTAAGTGCAGTTACTATAAATAAGTAGCATGAACAGTAGGGGGGGCTTGCCTTTTACATCATTGCAGGGTCGGGCAGTGCAGTTGATGATTTGTTGGTCCAAACACATGCAAATCAAACACGGGTTCTCATCAGGTACCCAGCTCTGCATGTGCTGTACAAACAGAAACCATGTTCCTTTTTGTTGTGTCATATTAAAAACAAACACTAGAGGTCACTCACAGCACAATTTAGCTTGTTGGGACCATAAGTAATGGTTGCAATAACTTCATAAGTGCCTGCTATTTAAGAAGTTGCCTGAGATTATGCACTGCTCCCTCATGCGATCAGACACACATTCTTTGTCTCACCATGTGTGTGTGTCCATGCTGGTCGACACACTGACTGCACGCATCTGGCGATATGCACTCTCCATGATGCAAAACTGTTCCTCCAGGACAGAAACAGCCCTCGGTAGGCATGTCCATACAGGATGACTCGTTACCCCTGGCAACCGTCCAGTCGCCTGGCAACGCTCGTATGCTACTACAGTCTTCCACACACCCTGTCCGACATGCATCATACTCCATGGAGCTGGGGCAGTGTAATGCTGCGGCATGCAGAAGAGAATAAAGTTTAGGTCTAGGCTTTCAAACCAGTCGACTGTTACCGGTGAAAAGACTCGGACGCACATTCTCACATCAAACACTGACTTACGGCAGAGGTGAGGGCTCCTCCAGTGCACACAGACTCCTCTCTGTCTACAGAGGTGTGCGTAGGCAGAGATCAGCTCACACACGTCTGACTCCTCACATGCCTGCTCCTCACACTTGGTGAGGAGCATCTGGATGGGTACATGCGCGTGACATGGCTCAAACACCTCAGAGCGCAGGGCCTGACAGCCGAGCGCTGCTCCAGACACGCACACTGCCTTCCGTCTTGGTAGACACACGCCGCCATCCGCAGCCACCGTCCAGTCAGAGATGAAGGCTTGCTGGTCGGTGGTCGTGCTGCCGTTTCGAAGAGAGAGTTCATTAACCTTCTCCTCCCCGCAAGCACCTGGGAGGAACAGAGAGAGAGAGAGCGAGACATTTTTTGCATGCCGACACACTTCATCGCTGTTCAAACACAACAGTTTCATAGTTCTAGGAAGGAGCGGGACTGGATGTGTGTTACCGCAGAGTCCAGCGGTGTGGCTGGTGGTGGAGGAGCTGAGCAGTGTGATGGTGAACTCATTGCTCTGAGGGGTGAAAGCCAGGACGTAGCCATGATCTGATCTCAGCTGCAGCATCACTCCTCCATAACGCACCACCTCTAGTCCGCCGTGCCGCCATGGCAGCGCCAGCACCTCTCCATCAAGTACTGCCTACATAAACACAGAGGTATTAAATTGCCTTTAGTAAGCTTTCACATCAGAGCCCAACCATTACATCGTGTGGCTGATATTGACAACAAATATATTGGTATCTGCATATATGTTGGCCAAAATTGAAAAAAGACAGAATATATTGAGGTTAAAAGCACTTGAGATAATTTGACTAGCATTGTTTTAAGAAGTTTATTGTTAAACTGTAAAATACCAAATCTCCAGTACATATCTTTGTTGCAACTACTTGATTACCAAATATGATGATTACTTGATACAAATGTGCATCGACCAATATTTGGGCGTTTTATCACTCCCAAAATTACAATATCATCAGTGGCCTTAAAAAATCCAGAATCCATTGGGCTCTATTACACATAATAAACAATCTCAGTAACCATGCAGCTATCATGACCAGCAACACACACACACACACACACTCACAGCTTACCGTCATATCATCATTCAGTAGCAGTTTATGGGTTCCATGGATCACTTCCATCGACTTCATGCAGACCTGGTTGTGATTGGCTGAACCCTGACAGGGTCCGCTGTGCAGTTTGACCTCTGACTCGGCGCTGGTGCCTCTGGTGACAGTGAGAAGTGTGTAGGAACACAAACCCTCCCCATCCAGCCTCAGAGCCATGCTGTCAAACCTCACCACGTGATTGGTGGAGCTGCCCATACACATACCTGCCAATACACAGGCAAACAGAAGGAGGCGAGTGTTTGCAAATGAGCCAGGTTGACTTGTGATTCATTAATGCTCAGTATAAATATATTTTGGCTGCTAGCCTCCGACATTTATGTTTAATGGCCTGTGTACAGTCTGCACAGGCCATTAAACACAGTGATGCTCACTTAATAGAGACAGGCTAAAGCCTGAGTAAAGATTTCAGAAGCTGTTTGGCCGATCTAATGTACTTACAAGGGCACTCCCAGTGGCAGCCACACGTCTCCTGGACTTTGACAGGCGGCAGGTTGTTTCTGCAGGCTGGAGGCTCCAGTCTGTCACAGTTGACTTTGTGGTTTTGCACTGTCACGGCCCCAGTGGGGTGGCACAGGACAGAGTGGCATCCGTCCTCCAGCAGCCATGATTCACCAGGCTGAAGCACCGACAGGCAGATGCACACATGCACATACACATACACATACACACACACACCACAATCCATTAAAAAGTGATGCTATGATAAATGTGGTAAAAGATTTGCTTGAGTCCGATCATAACTTTTAAGCTCAATAGGTCAAGATCGAGTTCAACAGACATGACGCACCTTTCTCTCATGTCCACTATCATCAACACACAATCCTGGTGGCCCAGCTGAGAATCAAGACAAATCATAATAAACATCATTACTATCATCATCACATCCTGAACAAAATATGACCTGAAAAGTAACCAATTATTTCTTCCTGAAACAGCGTGTGTGTGCATGTAAGCACCTCTGCAGATCCTCTCTGTGTAACTGTGGTCCAGAGTCAGGAGCATCAGTAGCTGATCCATGCTTTGCAAGTGCAGTGTGTTGTTTTGGTTGCCGTGGCCACCAAGCACAGTTAGCTCAGTCCTGTCATAGCCTGGTCCCACCCCAATGGGGAACACTGACACACCTGAGGAAAGAGATAAATTATATTCCTGCCTTGAGTTATCAATGAAACCAGTCCAGATACTGTATGTGCAGAGGAAAATGAGGTTGGAAACAGGCCAGGTGATATGAACTGCAACAAAAGAGCAGTGTGTCCCATGTTAATCATGTCATGCAATGGCTTACCTGCTGCCAGTACTTCGTTTGCTGCTTCCTGGACGTCATCAGTTGACCTGTGAGTCACGAGCATCACCACAGCCTTGGGCACGCCTGCTCGTCCACCGCTGCCTGGTGAAATGGCCGTCTGAACAGCAAATCGTAGTGCAGAGCCTGGACAGACAGAACAGTGATAGTAGTACGTGTGTTTTTCTCTGTGTGTGTGTGTGCGTGTGTGTCAATGCATGCGTCCCCTACCTAGTGCCGGGGCAGCATTGGGCTTGCTGTGTATGCCCTCCACCAGGATCAGGAGGTTTGGTTTGCTCTGTTCGTCCCTCCAGGTGACCTCGGCCTTGCTGCTGTCTCCGTACTGAACCACACCGACCTGGGTACCGTTCTGGCCTGCACACATACACAAGGGGTCAGTCCACTCCTAAAAATAAATCTGTAATATTTAAGGGCTGGATCATACCTATGTCAGCGTTATTGATGAAGGCTTTCACAAAGGTCTTCATGTCCTCAAACTGGTCGCCAGCCCTCAACAGGAACAACACGTCCAAGGGCTTCTTGCACGGCACTATTTAATGATATGTTCACAAATTAATGTCAAGTACAGACTGATCGTAGGCTGAATGACTAAAAAGAGGGTGTCTGCAGTACCTGAGGGTGGCAGGGTGGCAAGCGGGGCCAGGGTCGGAGGGGCGAGGGGTGGCAGTGTAGGGGAGCGGGGCCTGAGTGTGGTGTGTGTGATGTTGACAACCCGCTGGACCAGGGTTGTCAGACGACTGTAGTCATCCACCATCAGGGGGCGGTGGGGCGAGCTGAGGGGCAGCAGGTCGACCTCGTGAACCTTTGGTCCGACCCCGATGGGATACACATGCGTTTGCGTGCTTGTGGTTGGCGGGCGTGTCACCGTGTCAGTCGGTGGGTTCTCCGTGACGAGGAAGACCAGCTGAGGGGGGGTCGGACCAGGGGAAGGCTGCGCCGTAACCATTTCGTGGACGACTGTGGTGATAGCAGCGCCTGTGTTTGTCTGCTTCCCGCCTCTCCAACGAATCTCCCTCAGTCTCTGTAGCAACAGGGTCCTCTGCCGCCGCACCTCCAAGCGACTAATCTCCACAGTGACGGTTACAGAGTACTGGATCACAGTGATACGAATTAACTCCTCCTCCTCTGTCAGCCGTGTGATAACTTCCTCCAGGAAGAGGAGGGACTGGTTAAAGTTGAGCTGGCCGACTGAATCAGAGCCTTCAATTATAAATGTCACTTCTTTGGCTGGGGAGGTGGAGGAGGGAGACGTGGTGACTGGAGACAAGCCAGACGGCGAGGTGGGGGTAGGGGTGTTGGGGCGATGTTGCGTCGGGTTGGGCTCCAGGCGAGGAGGCTGGAGAGTGGTGGTTGTACCCTGGCGAGGTTTACTCGGAGTAGGCTTCGCTGGCGGAGGTTTTGCCCCCTCAGGCTCCATCCCCAAGGTGCAGAGGTAATCTGTCAGCTCTAAGAGACGATCAGGCAGCTCCCCCGTGCTGCTTAGCACATAAGCCCTGTTCTCTGGGTTGGCCTTGGTGATGTCGTTAATCTGCCCCATGTTCACCCCAGGACCGAGGGCGACTGTCAAGGTGGTGATCGTTTTCTTGCGGAGCATCTTGGCGGTGGCACGGATGGGGCGGGGGTTGGCACTGGCAGTCAAGATGATGGCAACGCGGCCAGCGTGCTCACGTTTGTTTTTATCGTAGATGTTGATGGCCAGATATTTGACAGCCTCATCCAGGAAGGCCGCATCGCCTCCTGTGTAACGCAGGTCACGCACCGTCTTCTTAAACAGCCACTTTTGAACCTAAAGGCAAAAATGAGAGAGAGAAGGGGGACATACAGCGTAGGGATCAAGTAGAGAAGCACAGACCTTCACAGTGACTTCCATTTTCAGTGTGTCAGCAACGTAGCTCATTCCTGTGGTTTATTGGATCAATAAAATATTATCTGCAGAACGCTTAAAGCAGCACTGCGTTTTTTTCCATAAATGCATGCATGCCTGCATGACTGATGTATATGTCTACCTACCTGCAGGTCATATGTTTTGACTCCAGAGTGGAAGAGCAGCACTGTGGCTCGAGTGTGCGCGGAGCCCATCCGAAAGCGTTCCACCACTCCCAGGATAAACTCTTTGGTTGCCTGGAACTCGCTCTCGCTCAGCGCCACCGAACCATCCAAGAGGAAAGCCAGATCCATGGCACGATCACAGGTGCCCTCGGGCATCATGGTGGAGAAAGGCAGGGCAGTTGGTGTGGTGGAGGGAGGGGTCGGAGTGGGAGTCGTGAACACATTCATAGAGGTACAAACCTCACAGCTCAGGGTGTTGTTTTCACAGTGACTGAAGGAAACAAAACACACACATAATGCAATTGCAAAGCATAGAACCAACATCAGAAATATCAGAATCTGTTGCTGAGAGAAAAACAGACAGTGTATGAGTGTTGTCGTTTACTGTATTACCATATTTTGCAGTGCTGGGGGTCATCATGGTTGAGGATGACCTTCTTGCCATGGGAGATTCTCTGACCCTCATGGATACACACCTGACACTGGGAGGGCTCTACGCAACGCATGGCCACTTCATCCAATAGTTGGCCTAAGGAATACAAAGCTATAAGTTCACCCTCACTGCCTACGGTACATGTCATGCATCCAATGATAACAGTCTGAGCCATAAAACAAATAAATACAATCTCATTAAAAACATGTATATAATATGCACAGAAAATTTGACACCTGCGGGGCAGTAGGCATGGCAACCTTCCACACAAGTGAGCGAACAGTGGAGTGGATCTGGGTGCTGGCAGGTGACGGGACAGGCAGGGCTGCAGGTGTTGTACCTCCACTGACACAGCTCCTCCCCTGTAACTGGGTCTTTAGCATTCAGCTCCTCACAGCTCATAGCTAAGAAACGAACAAATACAAATCAAGATGAATGTAAACTGACTTGAAGACTATGTTTTAAGCTCTAAATGATCTATGTCCTGCATAATGATGTATTCGGGAATAAAGAAAACCGGGTGAATGTTCTCACTGATTCAATTTATAGCGCATTTCAGTGTCGTTAGACATTAGTTATGACTTGTCATGATATGACATTACTCATTAGTACAATTACAAAATGTGTAGGAGTATAAAACAAGATCTTTCTTGAATGAAGAACTGTCACTTAGGACTGAATCCGAAACTCAAGAGTAGGATAAATGTACAGTTAAAGAAGAGTTAGGATTGTAAAGATATGATCAGCTGATGATTTTTATCGACACATGATACTGGGCTCACAACAAAAATGTGATAAAACCTGGTCTGTGACTAAAGATGTTTAGTTCAGGCTACGCGTTTCTTCCTTTGAGTGAAGAATGAGTCAGCAAAGCAGGACACGTCATGTACACTTTGGGATGAACATGTGCAAGAAATATATGTACTTCTAGGTTTGAGACTTAATTCTTCAGTAAGGCTTCATTTTTGTTTCTTCTTCTTGCAGCCATGTGATTTTGTTGATATATAAGAATCTGTCAAAAGGTTTAAATTGGCCCACCTGCCATGATGCATTTTCAAAACCTGGGACGCAATCTCAGCAAAGCTTGGCAGACAGGAGATTTCTACAGGGCGCTGAGAATATTATGATCATGATATGATTTCTTCACACTCACGACAAAGATCGTTGGACCTCCAGTTGATGTTCACCCCCCTCTCAGAACAAGCCTGAGCATAGGCTGCTATGACATCACAGAAACACACGCAGTCGCCCACTGTAGGGCACGAGCACGCTGCCTCCACACACATCTCCACATACGGCTCTGCGTCCACCTAGAAAGGGAGAGAGAAGGGGCTGAATGAATAAAACAAACAGGGCTTCTGGCCGTTGCCACTAAGATATGAAATGTGTGCGTAATAATTCTCACCTGGCTGTTGCATTCCTTGAAGAGTGAGCCAGTGAGCAGACGACACGACTGCTCCACCGTCACCAGCTTCACAAGGTTGTCGCTGCAAGGGGCAGGCAGCTACACACACACACACACACAAATTTATTACAGTAATATTAATGTCTCTGTGAAATATCCAGTCCCATAATAGCAGTACTAAAATTAATATCCAATATAGGACCATATTTTACCTCTCTTACATCGGCGCAACTGGGTTTGACCTTCCATGAGTTCCCAAAGTGGGCGGAGTCCACCTCCAGCTGGTTATTACTGCTCATCAGGTCATTGTTGACATTCCCGTCAAAGTTACCACACAAACCACACACCCGCCCCTACACACAGCACAATGTGCGCAACACAAAGGAACACGTTTAGGATCAACTGAAAGTGAATGGAAGCGCTATAAACTTGTTATTAGTACAAAGGTAGTATTATAAGACATTAATACCCTGTATTCAGCTGAGATGTGGACAAGGAGACGAGTTCCTCTGTCCCAACTGATGGAAATGTGCTTCCCCAGCAGCAGGATGTAGAACTGACCAGATCGAACTATCTCCACCTCTGTGCCTTGTAATACCGGCCTCTTCATCCTCACCTACAGGAGGGAAAGTTTGTGTGTGAATCTGAGGTTTTTCTTTTTGTGTGTTTGTGAAACTACATATAATCATTTTTGTGTGTGTGTGTTACCTCTCCGTGCTGCAAAGTAATCAGTCCTCCCCGATAGAAGACAGTGACAGCTTTAGCGCAGCGATGTCCCACGATTCCACAGGCCTCATTCTCCACCATCACACGGAATGAGCCGTCTTCTCCATTACACATATCCTGTGCATTAATAAATATTGAAAGAGGAGAAGGATAGAGAGAGGAAGAGGACGGAAATATGTATTGTATTTTGCTGTTTTGACACCACAGTGTATTCTGCAGTCCATAACAGAGTCCTTCTGGATCTCTCTGTTTCTCACCTGGACCAGCACATACTGGCAGAGACCAGGGAAGGAGTATTTCAGCCCATCAAAGGTGATGTAATGCCCCTCCCCCACAGTGCGGCACACTCCGTCACACACCTTCCCTGTGCAGCGCCATTTCCTGTTCTCACACACACTGTACAAGAGGAAGCCTGTTTAGCAAGCACAGTGTGTGTATCCACCTTTGTAAACATGTGCACAAACAGTCTTTTTACCAGGTGTTGCAGTCCATCGTAATGGTGTGTCCTGATGCGAAAGGCCTGTTGTTATGGTAACAGGGGCATTGCTCCGGTGCGATGCACTCTCTGTGGTGACGTACCTGAAATCAATCAGCGAATCAATCAGCATGTTCAATTGTGGGGGTTTGGTGCTTTATCCGCCAACAGGCATGCGTGTACGGACACACACAGAAAAACGCCCACGGCCCGTACCGTGCCAGGTGGACAGAGGCAGCCGGGGAAGCAGGCGAGGCTGACGCAGGGCAGATCCAGGTTCTGGCAGGTTCTGGCACACTCCAGCCCTCTTTCTCCT
>OMLF01034044.1:30514-63687 GCA_900302615.1 Holocentrus rufus
CTCCAGTCCTCTTTCTCCTGCACCACACTCTGCTCGAATCAACGGAGGAGGGCATGGGGCGGACCGCCGCTCTGCACACACAAACACAAACACAAACATGCAGTTCAGTAAGTGGAGGTCATTTCCTGAAATGCAGAAATGTTGGTATTCAGCAAAAGTAATGCAGCAGATTCACTGTAAGTAAATGTAGAAGAATTTTTTGGTAGCATTGGTGCAGAGACATATTGACAAAATCAGTACATACTGATGCAGATGGTACAAGGACAACTGGGTATCACATGCAGTCCAAACTGGACAGTGCAAGATACATTATGGAAAGTAGATTACACACATCAAGGGGCTTATGAGCAGTAATTAAGGGGGTTTAGGCAGCTCCTCACAGAATATTCATAATGTACCTCTGGATGGTGCCAGGTCGTCATCATAGAAGAGGTCAGACAGCATGGTGTTGCTCATTTCACTGGAGCTGCAGCGCATGGAGCCGTTCTCACAGTAACTACATACATACACACACAAGCCAAGAAAAATGTGCAAAAATTTAAAAGCACGTCCGAGAATCATGATATCTCATAGCACACTGTACATACTAGTTTCTATATACACACACACACACTGACCAGATGCTGTTGTGATCAGCATAGACATCACTAGGCTGGTAAAGCTGCCCGTCGTGCAGGCAGGTGCAGAGGTCGGCTGTCACACACTCTCCGGAGTCGCTCAGGTACAGTCCGACGGGACAGAAACAGCCCTCCTCACACACTCTCTCCCCGTCGCAGCCGGCCTCCGCTCCGGACAAAGAGCGGCACGTCCTGTCGCACGCACTCCCGCAGGCCTCGTACACCTGGCCTCCAGTGCACTCCAGCTCTGTCAAAAGTGTTGCATTATAATCAGAGCAGAGATACAGGGCAGAGTAAACCCACCTAAACTCACTTTTTTGTGTTTACCCACAATTTTGCTAACAAATCTTTCTGAGATAAATTCCTTATATGCAACACAGTAAGAAGTATCTAGCTATAAGTTATATGAGGCTAGGGTCCATATAGGAAAAGACATTTGTTTATGGTTTTCTGTAATTATAACTGATTTGTTCATAGTTCGTAGTTATGTGATTTATGATTATTGACGACTACATCACTTATTGTCATATTGTATAGCTTGCTTGTACAACACAAGAAACAGAATGAAATATATATATATATGTGTGTGTATGCTATATTATAAATTCACCTTACAATATATGTGGATAAAGGTGATAACATGTAAAGTATTTCAGTGTGTGTGTGTGTTGAGTTACCACAGAGTGAGGGAGATCTCCAGTTGAGCAAAACCCCTCTGGCAGAGCAGGCGGCAGCGTATGCTGCAAGAGCAGAGCAGAGGCACTCCTCGCCGTCCACACAGGCGCACACATCGTAACGACAGAACCGCTGGAACGGACCCGGGTTCACCAGAAAGTGGCAAGGGCTGAACACCTCTGACATCATCACCAAACATGCCTCCTCTGCAAAACGCACTTAAAGGTGTAGGAGCATTCGAGATTAGTGCTTGTTAGGATTTGTGATGACATGAGTGTGTACGTAAATGTATGTGTGTGTGTGTGTTGGAGGTGGGGGGGTTATACCTCTCTTGGGATTAATTGCACATGGATCAGATTGACTTTTGTGGGTGGATTCGCAGTCTCCGTTGATCCTCCAGGACTGCCCGAACGCCTGCGGCTCCGCCTCAACCAGTCCAGCCTCGGACAGGAAGTCGTCACCTTGGTTACCATTGTAGTTGCCACAGAGACCACATGTGCGCCCTGCCCATGTTGGTCCCAGCTGGGGAAGTTGACAGAATTCAAGGGTTCACCATGTTTTCAGGTTTCAAGGTTTGTTTCCCAGAAATGCCCTCGTCACCTAAACTTGTCCCACCTTCAAAAGCACACGGCCCCGGCCATCCCAGTCCAGACGAAGGTCGTCGCCAAATTTCACACGCACTGAGGACTGAACTGTTCTCTGGATTTGGAGATGGCCTGTAAAATAATGTGAGGAAAAGGACAGTGGCTTATGAATAGTCGCATCTTTCACACAAAGTCAAACCACATGTCCAATCGAACCGCACATCAAAATATGTTCCTGTTATAATTCAACCAGTCTCTCCAGTCCAAAGTGGAGCTTTTGAGATGGAGGGAATGCGGGTGATTCAGAGGAGTTGTATGTTTAAATGTAAGTTTTATTCACTGCTAAAGGTGGAAAAACTGCACTTTGCTTTTCATTTAGCCTAAATTGTTATACTTTCTATTTTTGTCGAGCAATTGTTTTGCATAGTATTACCTACCTCAATCATAAACAAGCCTCAAACCTCAAGCATATACAATTATTATTATTATTATTGTTGTTATTGTTGTTGTTATTTATTTATTTATTTTTTCCTTGTTTTAACTTTGGACCCATTTTTTGTGTTCTGAAAGTTCCTCTTAAGTATTTCCAGTAGTTTCTGTGATATGCAGTAGGCATATGCATATAATCACAGGAAATAATTCTCTGTGAATTCTTCCCAAGGGGGCAGGGGTTTGGTGGTGCAGTTATAAAATGATATTTTTCTGTAACTCTGCAATGCCATTTTAGTACTTTTTTCCGCCTTTGAAGTGACAGATTTTATCCTGCAGTTTCACTGCAACTTGTGGAGGCACAGTAAAAAAAAGACCTCCCCCCATATATTTTATGCTGTTACACACGAAGCCAGTGCCATACCATGATGCATTGGTATCTGGATGTCCATGCCGTTGACAGAGACCACCCCTCCATGCTTCAGCTTCACTGTCATGTCCTCCAGTGCGGACAGACTGAGAGTCACTGAGCGTGTGCACACAGCATCCTGATCGTCTCCACACTACAACACAGCAACAACAACAACAAACAAACAACAAAGCAGCCAGTGGGAAGAGAATGAGAGAAAAGATGCAGGGTTATCATTCATGGACTTACTGTAAAATTAAAAACAGAGAAGAATCTGTATATGTGCACATAATTAAAAACTGTCACTGGAGGCCATTACCTGTACGTTCTCAATGATGACAGAAAACTGTTCCTCTGTGCAGTCTCTTGCCAGCAGATACTGACAATGGCCAGTGAAGGTGAAGAACTTGTTGTCAAAGGTCTTGAAGTGTGACTGGCCGACCACCAAGCACTCACCTAAAGACAAATGTAGGATGCATTATTTTCTAGCCATATATAATCGTGAACAACCTAGGTGCTGTAAATTGTATTTGCAGGTCTTTCTCACCGGGGCAGCCTTCGTTGGTGCATTCCCAGGAACCATGACGGCACACACTGTAGAGAAAAAACAGGTCCTACTTAGTGAGGGAGTCCTGCATATTCCACATGGCACAGCTTCTGTAAACTTATTGCATTATGTGATTTATGCATGTGTGTATGTATGCATCTGTTCGTATATTGGTACAGTATATCTCTTCTCTCACCAGGTGTTGCAGTCCTGAGAGATACTGGATCCTGGAGGGAAATGTCGCCCCATGTGCACGCAAGAACACTGGGACACTTCCACACAGCGATTACCGTCCAGTACCTTACCCACTGAAACACACACACACACACACACATTTTTTTTGCAACAAGAACACATAGGGATGCATAAGGTAAAAGTGGGAGTGGGAGTTTGGGGGTTTACCAGGGCATGTACAGCCATCCACACACTCCTCCTTGCAGACCTCCTGGATGTTGAGACTCTGGCAGGTTGTAGAGCAGGACTTGCTGCATTCACTGTACTGCATCCCTATTGGACACTTGGGGGCTGTACAAATGCACACATACACACACATTATGATTAATAATGTGGTTTAAATGGTTTGTCACCATCTCCTTATTAACTGAGTGACTTACAGCATTGGCTCTCTTCCAGCCAGCCCTGGAGAAGGAGTCCGTGAGCGTGGCATGTGCGGGCGTACTCTAATAGCACTGGACAGTAGCAGTCTGGCCCCTCCCCCTGGCCACAGTGACACGCCTCCTCCTCACACAGTGCCAGAAAGGCCTCGGGGGAGACCAGGTGGGCACAATGCAGAAACACACTGGAGGTCTGCAACACACTGCAGCTGGACAAAATCTACACAAACACACACACATACTGTGCGTTAAGCTTGTTAGAAAGTGGTTAAATAAAAGAGCATTCCACAATTTCTGCAAAAAACGTTTATCTTTTAGCCTGTAAAGTTTAAGTTTGTTTTTAACACTCCTACCAGTTACTTCTACTGGTAACAAATATCACGTAGTAGAGCAGTTTTAAACACAATGATAGTTGGTGATCGAATGAAACTGCTAAAAACACACTATCCTTGCCATTTTTGTCAACAGCTCATTTCAGTATGTAGAGGATTATGGATTAACATTTTACCACTGAAGAGATAATGGATCCCAGAGTGACATTTGAGTAGGTGGGTGTGTTTTAAGTTGCTTGCTCTAGGGAAAATATTTAAATGGCTATCAATGTCTCCATGATAGAATAGGGATTTTTTTATGGTTTTGGGGAAAGAACACCACCCTCAGTAAGACTAATAGCAAATGATGCAATGAAATGCAATGAAAAAAGAAAAAAAAGTATAAAATGGTGGAATGTGCCTGTGAAGATCTTGTCAGTAACTATTGGTACCATCTGTGCCACTCTCATTAGACTGACTAAAATCTAAGTTTAGACCGACACTCTACTTCTCTCCAAATGAACATTCTGGCTAAATTAGACTCTGTGAGATACAACATGAAGCCCAGTTACACTAGAAGAGCATCTGTTTGCTTGTATGTGGACAGTTGACAGTTATACAGGAAAGATATCAAAGCTGATGTGGTGATAAAATCCAGTGGTTTCACACCAGAATTGAGTTTTATAATCCCTCTTATGTGGTGGTTCCTGAAGCACAAATTAATATCGGTGAAACAGGCTCATCTCTTCATCTCTTCATGCCCACACACACCGAAGATGTTGCAGGTTTCTTGGCAGGAGTGTGTTCACACTCATCGGATCTGGGTGCGTACCAAGACAGTGACTGTTCATCTTTAAGAGAGAGATTGTGCTCCGTTCCCCTGTTGAAATACCATCTGCCTTGACTAAAAACAGGAAGAATTGTCTGACAAGAAAGCTTTGGTGATAGACGGATGAAGATACAGATGGAGGATCAATTCCTCTGACACCTCTCAAAGCCAACAACATATGGAACTGTGGTCAGACTACCAAAACGGACGTGGGAAGAGTCTTTTTCTGGTCTATGAAAACAATTCTGTCAACCTATATGACGAGACTGGCAATGAGAGTGACACTGGTTCTGTCTTGCGTGCTGTTTTCTGGGCTTTGTGAAAATGACGTTCGGACGAGGGCCCAGTGTTTCCTTAACAGTGCAGTCAAATATCAGGTGTTGCAAAGCACTGTGGGATAACAGAGAGGAATATGCAGAGAAAGAAGAGAGGAGGAGGCTGGATTAAGAGTGCGGTGGGTGAGGTTGTGTAGAAGCTCGTTGTGCAGTAAAAACATCATTTTTATTTGTGCTGCTTCTTTGGATGAAAACAAAACTTTCTTTTTGTTGCTAATTTAATGACACCCTAATAGATGAAAAGTCGAACGTTCAAATCCTGGCACACATGTGCATGCTTACACACACACACACATGACTGCGATTTGTCCTCTCACCACTGAAGTCTCCTTTGTGCTGTTGCAGGATTGGCTGGGACTCGTGACTCGTCGACATGACTGCCCGGCCCCCTTCACTGCCCATGAATTTGCAAAGTCATAACTGTCCTCTGTTGGGAATCCTGAAATCACAGAATATCACGGACAATCACAACAAATTTCTCCCTAATCTCACGCTCACCACGGCTCTTTTTCTTCCTTTCTTATCTTTTCCTGTTTTGAGCTGCTACTCTTCCTGCTGTCGAGTGGTGGTGACTCAGTTCATTTCCTACGTTTCCAGTAGTAATGAACTTTGCCTCTTTCTGTTCTCTCTCACACATGCACATATCACGCACACATGCAATTATACACTTTTTGCACAAACTCTGCCCATTTTTGCTGATGCATGTACCTTCTTGAGCTGTGTATTCATCAGTGGCTACAGAGTTGAAGTTGCCGCACAGGCCACAAGTGCGGTTGGCATGGTGTTTGGTCAGCGTCACAGCAATGTTGGCAGCATTGTCAATGGTGACGGTGAAGCCAAACTCTTCACTCCACAGCTTATAGAAGCCCAGCTCCGAACCCACAAACACAGCATGGGATGCGTAGGGCAAAGAGAGCCTACACAAAAGGGAGCACACAGTGGAAATGTCAAGATGCTGCAAGCTAGTTTTTTCTCCCTGCAATGGTAAATCATAATGCATTTCATATAAACATTCATTTTTTTCTCAGACAGTATTTTACCTTTTCTCTCCTTGCAACAGTCGTCCATCTACAGTCAAGTGAAGCTCAAAGACGTCCCCCAAAAACAGAGTGACACCACTCCTTTTCCCATGGACAAAGTCACCTGCAGATCCGACACACATTTAGATACTTTACCACAATGGCACTGCGACACAAAATCTGATCTTACACTGAAATTTCAGCTTACAAAAAATAAAAGAAAAATAAGACTGAAAGAAAACACGTTGAATTTTGATTAGGAAGTGAATGAAAAGGAAAGGTAAAATGAAAACAGTATTTTGCTGGACACTTACGCCCACAGTGCCATGCAGTGCCTTGAGTGCATTAACAGTTTTAGCATGCATGGTCTCAAAGAGATTCAACCCCCTGACAGAGACGGTATTCGTGCTATGCCAAACAGGACTAGCACTGGCCAGTTATTATAATTCAAATCTGTTTCTTTGTGCAATTGCCAGTCTGTGTGTGACTCACCGAGCAGCGTGAAGGAGCGATGGTTGCAGTCCCCAGCCAGGAGGTAGCTGCAATCTCCAGGAAACTCGTATAAAACACCATCAAATGTGTGAATGTGGTGCCGTCCAAACAGGCTGCATCTCCCAGTCATGCCGGCTACACAAGCTAGAATGCACAAAATGCAGCAATATGCAATGAATAAGAGGGAAAGGTGCTGACTCCTGCGCTATATGTTTTTTTTTTTGTTTTTGTTTTTTTTACAAATATCAATCAATGTAGGACAAGAAAGTTGATTAATTTAATTCCTAGCTAGATGCAAACACCAAACAGGATCTGAACGTCCCCTCATGCAATATTCACCTGCCAGATGCAGAAAAACCCAAAGTTCACGCCAACATCTCCGCATGCACACCTGCAACACACACAAATATGCTCTTCGTTAACACCATCACCAACATCATAAACTTCATCACCCATCTTCAAATCCTTCATATTCAGCTGTGTGGGAGGATTCAGCCAATTCCATAAACCTCCTTCTCCAGTCCCTGGTTCCTACCTCCATGGCTCCAAGACCCTGCTAATCCACAGAGTTGGCCAGAAAACGCTTATAAAATCCAAACTGGAGAAGGGTAAGTCCAAAGGCTGCACTTTGAGACTGTGCACCGTCAAGGCATGGCGGTACAGTGAAATCTCTTCTGTCAAACACAGGCTGGACAAAGAAAAGGGTAAAACACTTCAGCATAGACAGACACACACACACGCGCACAGACTCAACCACACTGGAAGCTCTGTTTTATACCAAAGGAAAATACTCCCTCCCTCCCCATACTATCATAAGTCTTTTGATACCATGTGTTTGTGTGTGTGTATGCACTTTTTAAGGTCTGCCCCTTAAGTTTTCCCTGAAAGTCCTGGCCTCCTGTATCCCTCCCCTTGCCAGGTTAAGCCAAGAGGGAGAATATTATTCTGTTCACCAGTCTGAACCCTCCAGACAAACCCCACCACACACACCCTGCAGGACAATACCAGGATGTGCCCACTGATCGCCTGACTGAATGATTAGTCTACATATACGCATATCAGTGTATCAGTGCCAACACAAACATCTCCTGGGGAAAACACACACTTGCTGGAGATATCACACGCAATAACACTTCAAAATGTTAACACACACAAAAACACATGACTCATGTGCAAAAATACCAGCATCACACACAGAAACACACACACTGGGAACCTGTCCCCATTAAGGATCTCAGATGCACATTTTACGGATCAGTTTGAAATAGAGGGGGGGTGGGAGAGAGAGAGAGAGAGAGAAATACAATAGCATCCCCTTGCTCACTCTCAAACATGCATGCACACATGTGCACGTACAGTGTCACAAGAACATAAACAAAAGCCTAGAGACCACATAGACCTTTTCCTTTCAAAACATTTTAAGTGATGCCACTTCAAACTAACAGATAAGACTAATAAATTATAACCTTGGATCTGTGAACTGGAGTCTAGGCTGTACAGTGAAGTAAGCAGTGAGCAGTTTAGACAACTTAAAGGCTTTTCCTCCTCCTGATGCATGGCAGAAAACAAAATCCACAACATTCATGCAACATTTATTACTAGGCTAGACCAAACAAAACTATAAAACATCATATTGGAAATATGAGAAATATGAGATTGCCAACTAGGTGTGCGCGCGTTTGACTTTGTGTGTATGTGTGTGTGTGTGTGTGTGTGTGCGCGCGCGCGCGCGCTAGAAACAAGCCGGCCTCTATGGGAACGACGTAGCGAGGACATGCTCGTGCACCGTGTTCATTCATGTATATTCAATCCGTGAACGCGCTTTCCTTATTCTGGGAGATTACGTCATCGCACAACCCAGGGTGCTGGGGAACTTGCAACAAGAATAAGCCTATAGCCCACAGTAGACTATTGTTTCATGCAATTTCAAGCAGACTATTGTTTTATACCAATTCATGCATGGATGCCGCATACTGACTATAGACTAATTTGGCTACAACTGTGCTGCTATATGAAAAAAAAAAAAAACTATAGTAATCTAATAATAGCCTACATATAGGACCATGTGCACATACCACAGCACATAGGTCCCTGTAAGTGTAGATTAAAGAACCAAACCTTCAAGTACAATACATTTACTATAATATAACTATTGAGCGACTATAAGTCCACTGTAGCGCATAAGTAGGTGCATGAGGAATATTAGGAATTAGGAATATGATAGTGATACTGTAAAGTATGACAATGTCATCAAATCACTATAAACAGACATGAAATTAATCACTCCTGGAATATGAGGGGAATGTTATGAATCTAGTGATTTTTCATCAAGGTAATATTAAAGAAACGGGGAGAAGGCAAACAAGACAGAAAGAAAGAAAGAAAGAAAGAAAGAAAGAAAGAAAGAAAGAAAGAAAATGCATGCCACAGGAGGCTTTGCCTTTGCAGTCCGTTATCTCGGAGCTGTGGGGGCGGACCACTACAGGCGCGCACTGCACGAAGCGCGTATCAGTGCCGGCGCGTCGGGCAATAACCTCATTCTGCATACTGTTTGGAAGCTCTTCTCTTTCTATTCGACTGTCGGTGTGAATAGGTGACAAAAGGAAAAGTGTTGGCTATCGTCTAAGTATCGCTATGGCTGCGCTGTCGGGGGGAGAGATGTGCATCAAATACCTGATGTTTGCCTTCAACCTGGTATTCTGGGTGAGTTTAAAGAAGCGAGGCTGTGCTGAAGTTCTTATTCTCAGAAAATAATGCATGCCGTTTGTGTTCTATCTCTCTTTCTTTGTGTGCGTGTGCGCGTGTGTGTATGTAAGTGAGTGAGTGTGTGTGTGCATGTGTGTGTGCGCGCGCGCTGTGTGTATATGCGCATTCATATGTGAGCAGGCCACTAGTGAATGAAGTAGGCTGTCCCATATGCAGAATCATGCTGGAGGCGCACAGATAACCTTACTACACGCTATCTCGACTTACAGAAAGACCCGACAGTTGGACACTATTTTCAGAGGTGTTCATGGGAAGATTTTTCTCACTGACCACCACTAAATATCTTAGAAGTGTCCCAATGCGTGCCGAGACCGACCGGGGTGGCAGAATAATCCCCAGTGGCCGAGTGACCCAATTCCACCGCGTACTCTGGAGTTTGCGCGCACGGCATTTTAATAATTGGCATGGGGGGAGGGAGACGCTTTATTTCGATGTGAGGAGAATCTGTCTGATAGAATAATTAGACTTGTGCTCCGTCACGTGATGTGAAGAGTTGCGCATGTCAGTGACTGGGAGCCAGCTGCTGGGTGTAAATGATTCCTGGATATCCCATATACACTATTTACGTCCTATTGAGCACGCAGGGTGTGTCTTTCCATGTCTGTGTGTATGTGATCAGTACGTGGGTGTATGTGCGGGTATGTGTGTGTGTGTGGTTTCAGATGGGTAGATATTCCAGCTTTTGTGGATGTCTCTAATTTGTGCAACTATAAATAGAGCAGTAACCCATTGGGGTAACTGTTGATCACAGGGCAGACAGGGTTTTCCCATTGTGCCAGTGTGTGTGTGTGTGTGTGTGTGTGTGTGTGTGACTACTATTCTTGTGCAAGCTTTGTGCATGGTTCACTCTGAGTCCATGCATCATGCAGAACACAGTTCACACACCAGGGCTAAATCTCACATTCAGTCATAACTGCATATTGGAGTACGACTGTGGTCTCATACTGAGAGCAGCCTGATTCAATTCAGCAGGTTAGCTGCAGTGCACATGATCACACACACACACACAGGAAACTCAATAGCCAGCCACTCACAAAGCTCCCAACTCCCTTTCATCAATTCCAACCAACAGAGAAAATATGCAGTAAGGCAGGGAGTTTATGATCAGGCATATGTTAGCATGCCTCGACAAAGCCCTCTGTGCTGCTACATGCCTGCTGTTACACTCCATGCCCGCACAGTTATGAGTTCACACAGGCATGACCATCAAATACTGCATACACAATACAGGTTGTCAAATTAAGAAGTAACTCCTTGTCACTCCCCGGCTGTCCGTATCAGGTGACTGTATAAAGGCGTGGCATTGGAGGGACATTCCCTCTCTTACACCTTGTTCCTGATTCAGTTTCTCTGACAACCATTTTGCTTTTATTTCCTGAAGAGGAGTTTGTTACTAGAGCTAGTGGTGCAGTTTGAACTGAATCAGCATGGCTGTAGCCGGGGGGATCAAGTGTGTCAAATATCTCATGTTTATCTTCAACTTTTTCTTCTGGGTAGGTGTACTTTACTTTTTATTGTTTGTGCGAGTTTGTGTGTGGGTCTGAGCATGTGTGTGTGTGTCTGTGTGAGAGAGAGAGAGAGAAAGAGAAAGAGAGAGCAACAAAGTTAAAGAAGTGAGAATACGAGCCTGCTTCCTTAAACTATGACTACCGACTTGTACCTGTGATTTTTTATATTACTTATTTATTCTTTTGCTCCAGTCTGCCATCTTATCCAAACCTTGAACCCAAAACGATTACACAGCAGATAATAAACACAGTAATAGGGGAAAAGGTCAATCTAACCTACACATAAAGCACATACATAGACACAGTGAAGCAGATCACCATTGCTCAGTGAGGCTCTCAGGCTAAGTTAATAATTAATTGGCCTGTCTATGTGTCGACCAGGCTACTGTGAGCGCGCATGTGTATACACATTATACAATGTAACGACACACACATACACTTAGTTGTGTGGAGGACTGATTCGTTTTTGCTCATATGCTACGTTTAAACAGGTATTTCAGTAATGGGAAAGCTCATCTGGCAGAACCTGATGTTGCACGATAAAAGAACATGCATGTACATGTATGAGTGCATGATTCATGTGCTACTTTGTTTATGTGTTACGTAAAAACACCGAGAGCCTGGAGGACGTGTGATGCTGAATCAGGGAATTGTGCATGAAAATACATAAGCAGAGGAAGACAGGCACCCTGGCTTTCTTTTTCCTCATCCTTCCATCTTCCCTGATTTTGAGACTCGTCTAGTTCTCTGCTGGTCTAGTTGCATCTGGGCTGTTACATCATCAATAACACATTCACCGGCATATAATCATTTAAACTCCCACATACACAGAGACACACTTACATATACTCATACACACAAGTACACACAAATTACGTCATACCCTGCTCGCCCCTGCAGCATATGTCGGACCGCTGGATTGGTAAAACCAGTACATCTACTGCAGTTAGACTCTGGCTCTCTGCTATCTGCTCAATTCACCTTGCACAACAATTTTTTATCAAGAGTTGAGGAGCTGAGTGTGATAGCTATTTGGAGGTTGTTAGAAATCTGACACTAGAAATGTGCTTTAATTTTGGTTAAGAGCTTTCCTGAAAAAATGAAGTTATTTCCAAAGGCAGCAGGGGTTGCTCAAGGTACAGCTTTCCCCTTGGATTAAATATAGGAATTAATATGCCATTATAACTACTTTAAAAGCAGAAAGCAACATGTAACAAGTGTTTACATGTTAAAGTTAACACTGCTGTTGAGTTGGGGCCTGTCTAAGGATGTATGGTACTATGACTATGTACACCCAGTACATATTGAAAATGAACTAGTTATGGTGTGCCGCATGACATTAAATTTAACTCTAAAAAGAGCGTTGTCATAATTGCTAAAACCAGAGGATCAGAAGTTAAATTTTTCCTCATTCTTTATGACAGATCAAGCGCTAAGTGTGGTGAATAAAGGAAGATAATTGGGTCAGATCATCAGGAATGATCTATGTGATGATGTGGCAAAAATATTGTCCACAATCAGGGCCAGATATCAACAAAAATCTTTCTAAGTTGATGCCCCAAAACTCTTGAACTGGAGGGTCCTTGGATGAGTCCAAAATGATGATCAGGAATCAGGCAGAGTGTGGAGAAGGCTTTATTTCTCTTTAAGATCTCAAACAGAAACAAGCATGAGTCAATCCCCGGGGAAGACTGAAGATTCCCCTCAATGCACCTGCTTATATTCTATTTTGAGGGTCCTCCCAATCCCAGGACGCCAACCCTCTTTTCTTCTTTATTTGACTATCTTCAAGTACCTAAAAATAATAGTGTCATATACATTTGCAAGGAATTATAATGGAGTCACATTCTCAGACCCAGGCATGTCTGGAATTGCCTGGACCACCTAGGTTAGGTCCCAATAGATACTATTAAAAACAGGCCTGGCCTCAGCTGTGTTTTTAAAAAATATTCTTCATACAAACAAACTTTGTTTTTGTAACCGTTTATATCATTCTTGTTGAGCCTTTAATCACACTAACAGTTTATATGGTGTTTATTGAGAGTATTGATCCCAACTGAACAGCTTATATGGCAGTAATAAAGTGTTTAAAAAAAACCCCTTCACTGATGACGATGATGTGCAGTGACGGTGTTACAAATTGAATGCACAAGCAAATATGGTGGTGAACAAATTCCATATATGTACAGATGATGTTAAAATAGCCCACTGTTCTCCAGCCCATTTGTGGTGCAGTTATAGTAAAGCAAAAATGAAAAAGCTTCAGGTGGCATATAATGGTGCATTCAGAATTTTGCTCAAGCTCAAGATGGACAAGTGCAAGTCATATGTTTGTGACTAGTAATGTCCCCATCTTTCTTGGTGTGTTGTGGAATTATATGTATAAATTTAAGTGTCGATTAGTTGAGTAAAAAAAAAAAAAAAAAAAAGATATAGATATATAGATATATATTTAAAAAATAATTACAATGGTTTTAATTGAGCCCACACTAACTAATGCAAGGTAATCCTCTTGTTTATGGAAACACTGTAGCAGATGTTTATAAGTTTTAATTATTGTGGACTTGCAGGCTGTGGTGTTTGTATATTTGCATTCTGGCATTGTATGTTTAAGTCTCGTTTTTGTACTGGATTGGACCTATGCATCTGTAATAAAGTTAAATTGAATTGAACTGAATTAGTGTACTGTATATGATAATATACTATGTTTGTTTTTGTGTATCAGCTTGCAGGCACAGCTGTCTTGGCTATAGGCCTGTGGTTAAGATTCGACCCGAAGACCAAAGGCCTGTTTGAAGGACCAGACTCTCCGTATGTCTTTTACACAGGTGAGGTGCTCTGAGCCTCGATGTCCTTTCAGTGTGAAAATTATAGTAATTTCAAAGAGGGTACACTTCATCACTTATTCATCACTTAGTATATTTAAATTAACAAAACGCCACTAACATAAGTCTTAGCAAGGATGGGTTCATGTGGATTTTGTGCAAAACCTCAACCTCATATATCTGTGACATGTGTATGTATGTGTGTGTGTGTGTGTAGGTGTATATATCCTGATAGGAGCTGGAGCACTGATGATGGTGGTGGGTTTTCTGGGATGTTGTGGAGCCATCCAGGAGTCTCCCTGTATGCTGGGACTGGTCAGTGCAACCATCTATTTTTAACCCTATTGTTTTTTTTTGTTTTTTTGGTTTGTTTTTTTTTTAACCCTATGACATTCTCTGACTTAACCCACATCATTTTTAACACCTTCAAACTCACAGCTTATTTCTCTCTGAGGCCAGTAATGTCAAGTTTGCCATTGCTGTCACTTAGTAGCACTAGCTAAGTCTTGTACTTAGGCACATGTTATCCCACTTTAGCAAGTGTGGATTGTGGACTGACCTTCGGCGACATAAGAAATATGAGATGTCTCTCTTCATCAGTGTTTACTGGATAGTCTCAAGGCCAGAGAAGCGTCTCTTGTTTGCCTCACACTTGTTCCCTCCCTCCCCGTCTGTCTCTAATCTTCTTGGACTAAATCTCTCAGGAGGAGGAGCCTATGTAAAGTGGGGGCAGCTTCAGTCAAATGACCTTATTTGCTCACGCACGCTCACGCATGCAAAACCATGCATGCATGAGCACGTACGCACGCACACAGGCACACACACACACACACACACACACACACTCCAACGCATGCCTAACTGATTGTGATTTTGTCTATCCCTTGTGCAGTTCTTCTTCTTCCTGCTCATCATATTTGCCATTGAAGTCGCAGCTGGAATCTGGGGATTCTCCAACCAAAGCAAGGTAGCTTACATAGTCATGGTATCATACATTATTATTACAAAGTTATTTATATAGCTATTTTCAGCAAAGTTATCATGTGCTCTACTGGGACAAGGAAGTGAAACACATATAAATGAAGTATAAAAGCCGAAAATGACCAAGCAGAATAAAGACAGAGCCAAAAATGACAAAACAGAAGTAACAGCCAAAGAAACCACAACAGCTCGGTGAAATACTGCGAATTTAAGTCTTGGTAGTGAAGTATGAAAACAAACGTCACATTCCCTGTGCCATGTTAAAATGCTTGCCCTGCATCATGATGTGCTGCAGGTAGTGGACGACATCACAACATTCTACATGGACACATACAACAACTACAAGACCACAGGAGATGAACGGCTCCGTGAGACACTGCGGGTGATTCAAACAGGGGTGAGGCATTTTTCATCGGAGATACGCTGAATCACGCTTCTGCCTTTAATTCTGACTCAACTTTGCCCTGAAATCAAAGTCGGTCCTGAGTCAGTCCTGATCAAGATAATTTAGCACAAACGGTATTCCCAAGCTAATGCAGTCCAATAGGAAGTGGATAATGAGTAGCTGATTAAGCAGACTGGATGTTTTTTCCACTGTAAGGTGATGACAGTGAAACATTTTTTCAAATTCAGCTAACCACATTAGGCAGTTTAAATTACCCATATAAAAAAAGAGAAAGAAAAAATTCTAATAGCCTTAAATGCTAAAAATACTAATAAAAGATTCAGTCATTAAGCAATGTTTTTCCTTCTCACAGCCCATCTTGTATATGTGTGTGTTTACAGTTGAACTGCTGTGGTCCCACTGGCACTGTCATAGACTCTGCTAGAGACACCTGTCCGCCGCGGGACTTGCTTGAGGAGCTCATTACTAAGGTACATTTACCTTGCATGTGCGTTTAGAATGGATGCCGACACACTAAAGCACTTAAGCTCAGAAATGCAGAATGAGTTCTGATCATTCAAGATGAGAGACGATCCAAGGGATCAAAAAGATGTCCGACATGCTTCAGCTCCACAGGAGGTGAAGCAATCTTGTCAATGCATTACATGATTGCACTTGTGACACGTTTACCAGTCCTCCCTTTGCAGACTAATTCCCTCACCCTCCTTGCAGCGTTACTATGGCAACAATGGTTTATTGAAGCCTGTGGAAGACTGCATGTTCTCAGGCAGTGTGTGCCATAAGACATGTTCGGTATGGGTTTAGAGATAAAGAATGAAAGGAATCATGCTTGTTCATTGCAGAGCTGTCCTGACGCCATTGATGAAGTGTTTGACTCCAAGCTACACATCATCGGAGGAGTGGGCGTCACTATTGGGGTTGTTATGGTAAGTTTCTGATAGCTAATTATGCCTCATAGAATGTCAACATGTCTGCCAAGTAAGATGGACAGAGACAGGCAGGCATGAACTCAAAAACAGAAGTATTTCACCCTGTCTCTTTCCCCTCCAGGTGTTCGGGATGATCTTCAGCATGCTCCTGTGCTGCGCCATTAGGAAGTCTCGGGAGGTGGTGTGATGATGACCCCCACCATCACACCCCCAAGTCCTTGTTAATGTGCATGATGTCATTCCCAGAGTCACATGACTCTCCACTGCCAATAGAAACACTGCTTGTTCGGGGGGGGGGATAACCTAAGCTAGGTTCGGTACAGATATCCCTGACCGTTACACCATACAGATCTGCTGAGCAATGTGGCGGAAAATGATTTATACGTCAGGTATAACTATACCACCTGATGCTCAGGCCAGCTTTCCTGGACTAGATAGATGCAATGTGGTTGATAGACCCAACTATAAAATGGGTGCCATCTGTGTTTCAATGGAAATGTAGTGCAGAAATGTGTAATTTGTGGTCATTTGATTGAAATTAGTGTTTGTGAACTGCTAATTATCTAAACAAAAGATCATATTATTGTAATTTAAGCACATTTCTACTGATATCACTGTGGGTCACCCACTGGCAAGAAGAGTCATGGTCCAGGGCCAAAAAAGACAACCACCACCACTTCAGCACGATGCAGCAAATAGCCAATGCAATTTTATCTTTCCTTGTCTAATAACACCGAAATCAAACCATGGTGACTAGTAGCCAATGAAATGCCAGGCTGTGAACTGTGGAGAGTGTGGATTTTCTCAGCTTGGTGTTAAAGTAGCATCTTGGTTCCTTCAGTGTAATAACACTTCTTTATTTGTCCCTCTCCTCTTTCTTTTTCCGTCTCCCAATTTGCCCATGCTGAAAAAACGCCTTCAATTTTGACTCATTTTGTAACTGTATTATTTTTTTTTCTTTTTCATTTGTAAAAGATTTCTAATGGTACATGGTTGTATGGTACATGCAGTTTGATGAATGATGTAATGTATTTTATAATATCCTTTTCATCTCACAGAAATTGGGTTGGTTTATACCGTATGCACTTGTATGTTGCACAGAAACAAAGATGTAATGAAGAAAGCCAAATAAACCACAATCTACTAACTAAGTCAGCATGGCAACTGATATATTTTGCTTTTGCAGTGCATGCTAGGGGTATTTATTTCAAACATGGCACTTCTGCTGACAGTGCAAGAGAGTCAAATGAACAAATCGTTTTTCACCAGGCCTATCCTCAGGTGGCTACTGTGTGAGGTTTATCAAATAGGACGTACAGGACGTGTGACAGTTACAAGGGTGAGAGTGCCTGGGTTAGACTGAAGCGCTTCCAGGTTCTTTCCATACACAGTGGAAAAGAACAACCTGACCACTCTCCCTGACCCCACCACCCCCGTTTCTCTCTTCAGCTATTTGTGATCATCATATTTACTTTATCTACAGCCATAACAAGAACAAAGCCAAGGACTGCCACCTCGTTATCCCATTTATGGAAAATTACTGTTCCTATACAAGTTGTCCTGTGCATGCATTAGTGTTTAACTGAAGTGACTCATAACTTCCCCAGAAAACGTTGAGTATTGAGTTCAGTAATTGGCCACGTGCTCTTGTGATCACAGTCACGCCGGTTGAAAGCAGGAAGTGAACTCTGATTGGGGTGTCGACAGCTGGGTGGCGCCCTCTCTGATTCCCCGCCCCCATAATGGAGATAACACTGATTATAGAAAAGTGTGTGTATAGTTGTGAGATACTGTGTGCGCAAGTTGTTGTGTGTTTGCCATTTATATAACAGAATGTGCATCGGCCAAAGGAACAGGGCAGGAAACCTGAGATAAGAGGGGGGAATGTTGATATAAAAAAAAGGAACTGTGATGAGAATTCAAGAGGAGAC
This sequence comes from Holocentrus rufus, assembly GCA_900302615.1. Lineage (NCBI taxonomy): Eukaryota > Metazoa > Chordata > Actinopteri > Holocentriformes > Holocentridae > Holocentrus > Holocentrus rufus. The sequence goes on from OMLF01034044.1 coordinate 48,722, forward strand.
AAGCCAATATAAACATTTACACACTCTCACATAACTTCACATTAGCACACAATAGATCACACAACGGGACGACCAAATTATTTGATAACAGAGGCATGTTCTGACCTAGACGCACATTATCTCTGACTCATTCGGTGTTTTCTCTCACAGTGTTATTGCGAAACCTGGCCTTGATTCAGGACAGGGTGGTACGGTACCAACCAAACATTTTACAGGCCAATAAACTGCACAAGGGTAATGCCATAAAATGTTATTTATTTTCTCTCTGTGTGCAAGTATTAAACATCATTACAAACAAATATATTACAAATGAGATTGCACTGAGGCAAAAAGTATGAAATAATCCTTCCAACTGTAGAATACCTGAGAAAATATATTTTTATGGTATCTGACACCGATCACAATCTCAGTCCTCATCCTGTTCTCTGCCCTCAACAGAACTGCCAGAGTGTCTGCATGCCTGTGTGTGCAAAACTGTTTGTGTGTGCAGCACCGTGTCCACCCTCAGAAGACTACTGAGACACTGCAGCACAGACAGAATCAGTTGGTATTTACAGGAGACAGATTCGAGGCCTGAGTCCAGTGTAGAAACTTCTGACGTTACGTCAACCCTTCTGCAACAATCTACACTTAGTTCGCTGTCTTCCAGAGGGTCATGACTTCTACTGTGACTCTGCATCGGGCTTCTACTATGCTTATGTTTGTATATGGGGCTGGTGGGGTGGCTATAATGTCGCATATAACTCAGGACCAGGGTTCGAGTCTGCAGGAAACGTCGAGGACTGTGGGAGTAAATCTGTCTGGGCACGCAGAGTACTGCCTCTGCCAACATGTGGGACAGAGCAGGAATACCTGTATCTGTGTGAGATGAGGTGTGTGGATCTGAGACTGACTTAGTGCTGCCATACTGCAGCAGGGCGTGATGTAAGAGAAACTCAAATGCCCCACCAACAGGTATGACACAGGCGGGATCCAACACATACTTCTGGGAGGGAAATTCGCTGCCGACTGCATGTGTTGTTTTGTTTGAGTGTTTATCTGCATGCAAAGACCTGCTTGTGTGTGAGTGTGAGGTTGTCTTCGCTGCTGTGGTTGCAGTAGTACACACGGGCTCCCAAGTTGTACGTAGCATGCGGAGACCATCCCGAAACGCACATGCACACTGGTCGGTCTGCCCTTCCCCCACACCACATATCACCAGACTGAAGGGCTTGATCTCAGACTCGTGGAAAGCCACGTGGACGTATCTGTGGGAGAGACAACTTTTCAATTCAATGATTTACATGAACCAAACATCAGTAATCAAATCTTTGTGGTGTGTTCAAGTGTGTGGCTGTGCGTGTGTATGTACGTGAATAACAACAAGTTGTGTTTTCAAACCTGTGGGCTCCTAGCAGTATTGGTCGGCAAAAGGTCAGCGTCGCAACGTGCTCCTGTTCAATCAGCCGGCAGTCTGAGACAGGCGCAGCCCCACTTAGCTGAGCGAAGAGAGCGAGCTCGTCTTCGCTGACACACTCCACCACACACATCCCAGACAGTGCAGCTAAAGCCAGAACAGCCTCAGACTGTTTCACTGCGGAGAGGAGCAGGGAGACACCCAGACTCTGTAGGGTTGCAATCACACACTCCAATGACCTCTCTGTCCAGGAACTATATCTCCCAACACCTCTCTGACTGCCTCCTAGCTCCAGCACTGCTCCTGCACTGAGCACTTTTGGCTGCAGGTGCCCAGTAAATACTACAGTTTTAATTTTCTGGTTGTCAGTCCACGGGCAAGGTGTGGAGAAGTCCCTGTGAATAATCTGCCCTTCGATCACACGGGAACAGCTAACAGGGAAGCCTGATACAGGTGTATGCAAAGTAGGAAAGTTATCATCTATAAAACAAAGCAGCAAAGAAGGGGCATTGTCTTTATACTTCCAGTGGGAGAGAAATTCACAGGTGAGAAGGCTGATAAAGTCACAGTGGGTGCGCTCCAGCCGGGTGTTAAAGAAGGCTGACAACAGTTTCTGCACAGTGTGTGTGTCTCTGTCGGTGTGAGATGGAACTTGTGCATGAGCAGTTCCATCGTCCCATGAAAGAATACCTCCATAAGGGACCACTCCCATACTGATGACATGGCCCAGTTCCTCCAATCCAAATGCCAGCAGCTTGTCAGCCAAACGTCTGGCAGTGGCAGCCTCCACTGCCTCTCTGGAGTTAAAGGTGCGAGTTATATTAGGCTTCTTCCGGGCCGCTACATGAATCACCCGAAGTAATGATGCCAGCAGTAGGATAAAGATCTTAGATCCATCTCCTGCTACAGCAGTGTGCTTCCACACACACTCCACAACCACCCTAAGATAAAAAAGACATACATTTAGCACAAGAGGAACTGTTATTCTTCATAGAGAGTTATAGTGAAAGGGCATTAAAGAGAAATTGTACATTACCTGGCCAGTGGGTGCTCCAGTCGTAGTGCTGTGAGGATGCGTGTCCCACTGCGGCTCAACATTACCTGTCCTGTATCGCGGGTAAACAGCACCTGACCCCCATCAGGGCCAAAGCTGCGGAGGACCACCGCCTCCAGCACTGACACTGTGTGCAGGACATGGTCCAGGTGAAGATGCTCCACCTGCAGCATGCCCAGACTCTGGTGAGGCCCAGAGAGAAGAAGGGTTAGGCAAGAGTTGTATGTGTGATACACTCTAAGCTGGTTTCAGTACTCCTTTGCAAAAACCAGAAAAAAACATTTTCCAGGGTTTTCTCATTTATAATACATGAATCACAGTGAGTCATGGTTCAGATTTAGCATTACATGTAGACACAGTGTCATGCATTAACTTCTAGTTCACCTCCCAGGGCTGGTGTCAAAAAACAAATCCACTTCATCCACAAGATTTTTTTAGATAAATATGCTTTTCTAACAGTTTTTAGTGATATTTTATGTGCTGCATATTAAGTCCCTAGTAACACAGTGGATGAAATTTGTAGTTCATTACGAAATGCAAACAGAACTCAACTTTACTGAGACTTCAAAGTGTTAACGTTAGCTATAGCCTCAAAATGGCACTCGAAATGGCGAGTATGACTGATTTTATCCACCAAGGGCTAATTTTACCAGCATCTTTGCGGTGTTTGCATGCATATGTTAACGTTACACCAACCATGATACTTACTTTCAGTAACTGATGGTCGGTGATAATGCAAGCTACCTTTCCAATGCCTCTGTCACTAATGTCAATTATTGAACGAGGAAGTGCTTCTGCCACAAAGATTTTACTATCGGTTTGCGTTTGCTGTAAAGATATCGTGAAACGACTACAGTTATCAGATCTATTTAACCTCTTCCTTATTGTTTAACAGCTAACTAGCTAGCTAACATTATAATTACCGTTAGTTAGCCGATGCACTGAGCATCTTCGCTGCTGTGGGGAATATTTGTACACCCCCTAAATATTGATGGACGTAGCGTTGTCGATGTAAACTTAGAGACGAAACACTCCTTTCAAAAAGACGAAATGCTTCACTTTGTGAGAACTCACCATCAATCCGACAGAAAGGCTTCCCCTGTATCCTAGAAACGAGACTTCTTCTGTTGCTGCATTGATGAAGTTTGGATCAGAAAGGCTGAACATCGCCACCTTGTGTGTGGAAGACAGACTTCACCTGTGTTAGAGGCGCAGTACACTAGTCTGTTTTCAAAGAGACTGTGCACGGCTTAATCCAAGGTTAAACATTAGTATTGATGTTGGTTCACAAGTACTTTACCTTGTAGCCTATTTGTTATGTGTTACATAGTGTATATTTATGCATGTATAGTAGGCTGGCTACACGTGCTGCTTATGTGGCAGTGTTTAATACAAATAGGTGTGTAAGCATTGCATGTAGTATTTTTGTGTGAACACTGTGTCATTGTGTGTGTGTGTATTTATGTGAACATCAAAGTTTAAATTTACTCCTACATGGCCTCATGTATTCTTTTTCTTTGTCCCTCTGCAAGACAAACATGCATAGGCCTAAAGACACAAATTCAATGATACACTTGTTCAGCACACGTATCCTTCCTTGTGCTTTACTACAAAGAAGCATCAATTTTTTACAATTCTTCTCAACTTCACTCTGAGCACTCTGAGCAAAGATGGGACGGGCTTATACGTGCTGAGGCTGAAAGGCTTCCCATGTCAGTTTGAAGCTGTTCTCAAACTGCTTGTAAACAGTTAAAGAAACACAGAGAGTGTTTTTGTTTTGTCTGTCATGGGGAGAGGTTATGTCGAGTGAGGCTAACTTCTGTGTCTCCCTCTGTCCCTGCCTCCGTACAGTATCTCCGCTCATCTCAAGGTGAACTGGGCGGGGCAAGAACTTGATCTCTGCGTTGCTGCAGAAACCACATCCTAAGGTTCTAATTCAGGCAACATCATCTATACATAGACAATATGAGACAGGTCTGCAGCGACTGCCAGATGCACACACACGCACGCTGCACGCACGCGCACACAGACGCACGCACACACATATACACCGAGCTGTCCACTCTGAATGTAAATGCCCTCTATTGCTGAAGTCTCACTATGCTAACGAGCCTTTAAAAAGCCATGTCACTACACTAATGAATATTCATTACTGGCCTGGTGAGGGTGACCTGCGGGGATGGGACAGAGGTCACAAGAGGTGGGGCATCAAGCGCAGAGACTAGCGATCCCTTGAGACCTGAATGGGCAAAAACACATCCACACCTATACATAACACATACACACACAAATACAAACAGACACAAGCAGATGAGATGACCACGCTGTGATTACACCCATCCCCATCCCATCTAGTCCAACCCTCTCTAACTTTTTCTCTTTGTCGTTCTCACGGTTAATTCTTTCCACACACCTGTGCTCCACGTCCTGATCTGTAAAGTCTGGTGAGAGATAAAAAACTAAGGACAACACACTGCCACTCCTCCTTACCTCACTCTCTTCCTCCGCCTCTCCCGCCCTCTCCAGTCCTGTCATCCTCTTCTCCTCCTCCTCCTCCTCTCTTCTCTCTCTAAGGAGGCAAAGGAGTACCTGTGATCCTGGGACGACACTGGCACTGGGACGACTGATCAGAGGTATGCCTCTTTGTATTGATTCCTCTTTGTTTCATTATCAAACCCTTCTGCTGACACTACTTTTATGATATTTCTCTGTTGACTGTGGTCAGTGAATATTGTTGTGTGTGCCATGACCGCATGAAAAATTACCTTTGATGTTGATCAGGTCTGTGCGGGTCATGTCGTTTACTGGACACTGAATGGAATACAGCACAATCAGCTTGGGTGATAAATCACAGCTATCTGTTGTTTACTGGCTGCTGACTGGAGTTATCATGTGAAAACCTTGTAACTCAATTTTTGATAGATTTAATGTTTCCACTTCAGCTGAAAAATGACATGCTGGTCTGTGGGTTGACATAAATTCTCTGACATCCTGGGTCTATGAAACTCTTTCAAAACCTGTTGGATGGAATCAGAAATGCATGGTTGTTTTGCTAAAAGAAACAAGGCTGTCCCTGAAAAGTGGACATTTTGGAAACGCATTTTTTTTTGTTGTTGTTTTTTATTTTACCCAAGAGAGACAGGATATTATTTATATAGTGCACTTGTTACGTTGTTGTATTGGGTGTGAATCAGTTACATAGTCGGTTACATTGACATCATAGGTTCAAGCAACCTTATGGTGTGAATGCCATTATCACATTTGCACGGAAACTCATGCAAAAACAGGAAATTATCAAGACTGACAAATTTTCTAGCTCGCATTTATTTTATTTATCTATCTATTTATTTTTTTAACAAGACAGCCGATTGTCAAGTCTGAAAACATAAAAGTCCTAAATGATTCCTTCATAGTTATTCTTTTATACAATAATATTTCCTTGCAGTAAACAGCGATGCTTCATAACATTTAAAGCATATTGGTTCAATTCAGTATTTACTTACTATCCCTTCCACTGAAATTTCCTTGACTCTCTATAATTACCCCTGTAGTTATAAGCATATCAGCATCAGTGGCGTTTATTTTAGCTCATACTGTCCTTTCAAGAAAAGGCTAGTGAATAATCTTAGAAAAGCAGAGATCTACAGAGGACAGTGTGTTTGGGTGTGCGATCACATCTGCTGAGTCAGACACAGATACTCAATATCTGGGATGTCTGCAGAATAGAAAACAACATATCAAAAAAAATTGTTTGCAATTATGATACAAGTGTCAGCAAGGGACGGCAGAGGGACTTTCCTCTTGCATCGCTTGGTAAACTGGACTGAACGTGACCTTGAACGCAATATATTCTCACCTCTGCACTGTAAAACACGAGTACGGATCCACACATGACGCTTCGACTCCACTCCCCCTCTCTCCTCCTTCCTCCCTCCACCCCTCTCCCTGTCAGCAGGTTTGGCAGAGACAGCAGGCTTGTATATCCTGTGTTCAAGAGTTAGTGCCAGGCCAGCAGAAACAGGAGAGGCCATCTGACACTCATCGTCATACACTGACCATAAGCACATCAAATACACCTGATCAATGGCATTTATGGAAACCGCTCTGGTGTTTGTGTGTGTGTGTGTGTGTGTGATATGTTTGGATAGTCGCTTGCTTCCTCAAAGTTCTTTTTTGTGCGTTTGGAGGACAAATCCGGGTGTGACCTTTTCTCTTTTGTTCAACTGCCATGTTCCATATTTTGCACAAAATGCTGATGTTGCTGGGGTCATCCATCTTCCTTTCTCCGTCTGTCTCTTTCTTCTAGTCTAATTCTGGATCCACAGACACCCATTACATCATGACTGGGAATCGTCGAGCTGCCCCAACGGTGCGAGGGACATCGACTACCCCAACCAATTCACCAAACGCCACGGCTACCCCGGGGCCTGGCCGGGAACAATCTGAAGGACACGACGCCAAGAAGTTTATGAGTGAGCTGCGACACCTCCACAGTGAGTCAGTAGCCTATCAGAAGAGAGAAACGACAGCTCTCAACCAATTAGAGCAGGAATTTTCTTTTTTTTTTTTAAGTTCTAGAACCCTAAGTTGACTTTCATTGTGCTGCAGACCACCGTATGAAGTGATTTTGCCCTAATATGAAGATATTTTACTTGATGTTAAGCATTAAATTGTTTGGATGTCATACTTGAACAGTGACAAATAGTTTCAAAGTGGTGAGATGAAACGTCATTTTTGGAATATAACAATTTCTAGTGTATTAAATTACAGCGATTCCTCATTTTGCTGAGGACCCCCTGGACACCCCTTATGGACCTCTGGGGGTCCCCAGACCCCACTTTGAAAACCATCTTATTAGAAGAAGCGATACACTGAAAAATGCTACTGTATGTCCTGTCAAGTTTTTTTAACTGGATGCCCTACACTGTTTGCATTAATTAATATATTATGTAAATTAAATATGTGTGTGTGTGCTCTGTGTGTGTGCTTTATGCGGATTTACAGTGCCATCATGGGCTGTTGCAGCCCTTTGCATTGTGAGCTTGTGCCTGGTGCTGTCATGTGCGGTGTGTGTGTGGAAGAAGTGCCTGAAAAAGAAGGACAAGGACAAAGAAAAGGACAAGAAAAAGGGAAAGGAGAAGGGCAAGGGAGGCTTTGACACTGAAATGGATGGAGGTTACAAGGAGGTAGACTACACACACACATGCGCACACACACATGCGCACACACACACAAACAGCCTCTCTCCCCCTGCAGATGCATTGTCCTTGCAATGTATCAAAGTCCCGACACTGGAGTCACCCAGCAGTAGTAAAACTGTCAGTGTGTGTTAAGACTAATGTGTGTTTGCACAGCGCTCATGCTGTAGTGTAGGCTGAAGTATGAGATGACTGATTTTGAGGTGTTGCACCGTCTTCAAAGAGCCACTCACTAATGGTGTTGTAAGATTTGCCTGTTCCTTTTAAGCATTAAATAAACTTTAGATAGGTAACACTAGCTTTGATTAAGTGCCTGTGGCTGTGTAACACTATACAACATAGGCACACAACACAAATAGCGAAGCAGCTGCTCCACAAGTTGTGACACAAGGCCTTAATTGATTGCTTGTAATGCTATATTTTTGACTGCATCTGATGTGTGTCTGTGCTGTATGTGTGTATAGCCTTTGAAGGATGAAGGTAACAAAGAAACAGAGCTGTCAGATAACGAGCCCAAGGAGGAAGAGAAGCTGGGCAGGCTACACTTCTCATTAGACTACAACTTCACAGAGAATACGGTGAGATGCCCGGGATTCAGCATATGTTTTTGCTCACTCTGTCAATTCAAAAATGTCACATCTTAGTACATTTCGTCTTCATCCCAGTTAACCAAATCCTCTTTTCCCTTTATTATCCTCTTCTGCTAACACACTCTAGCTGGTAGTAGGTATTCTGCAGGCTGCTGAGCTTCCTGCCATGGATGTAGGAGGCAGCTCGGACCCTTACGTTAAACTCTTCCTGCTCCCAGATAAAAAGAAAAAATTTGAGACCAAAGTCCACAGGAAGACCCTTGAGCCTAACTTCAATGAAACTTTCACATTTAAGGTATATTATAGATATAAGCGTAAGCTATATAAGTGAAAAATTCAGAGTTAGAGCTTCTGGCTGCCTTGGGATCTCTACCAACATATAACACGTCATGCCTCAAATTGTAGTCTTTGATGTGTGTGTATGTGCACGTGTGTGTGTGTGTAGGTACCATACACTGAGCTGGGCGGCAAGACTCTGGTGATGACAGTGTATGACTTTGATCGTTTCTCGAAACACGACGCCATCGGAGTTGTGAGAGTGCCAATGAGCAGCGTCGACTTCAGCCAGTCTCTTCAGGAGTGGAGGGACCTGCAGAAGGCAGAGAAGGAGGAGGTGAGAAGAGAGTGAGAAGAGGAGGAGAGGAGGGTAGCTGAGCTTGAAAACAGGGCTGCATAAAACTGACACAAAAAAGAAAGGAAGAAAAAAGAATCAATACTTTTGTAAAATAGTACCCAAACTGTCTTTTTTATTTCTTCTCTTCTTGGAGCTATCATTCAAAAACGTAAACTAAAATGTGTGTGTTTTTCTGTAAACGGGGAGCGAGGTTTCTTTTGCTTGAGGATTTGTTTAGTTTGGCTTAAATCCAATTTTTTCTCTGGTATTTAAACTTTCTAGATAAGGGATTCTGCGCACCCTCAAAGGCATGATTTTATGATGCTAGCAGAAACACCATCCCCTCTAAGAAAAAAAATGCTGCCTCTTGCCTATAACATTTCAACCTTCTTTTTTTTGTGCAACTGTGGAAGCCTACTTGAAATGACTGAAGTTTAAGATAACCTGAAGAATAACCCAACCTTTCTCTCTGTGTCAGAGTGAGCGACTTGGGGATATATGTCTCTCCTTGAGGTATGTGCCAACAGCTGGAAAGCTGACAGTGGTTGTTCTGGAGGCTAAAAACCTGAAGAAAATGGATGTAGGTGGTTTGTCAGGTGAGTCAAGGACAGCAGGGAATCTAGATTTATACTAAGTTCAATTTTAAGTCAAGTCAAGCTTCTTTAAATGACACACAACCACACCATTGGAGTTGTTTTCAGTACAGATGAAAAAAAAACTCTACAGCATTTACTGTATAAAACATTAAAAACTTTAACGGCACACACCAGATAGACAAATGCAACATAGCTCTTCAATTCCCAAAACATGCAAAGTGCAACCACAACCTTACATTAACATGATGGTTCCCAGAATCATATGCAGATATCAGTTTATAAATGCTCCAAATGTGAAAACTGCTCTTTTGCTTTACTAACTGCTGCAGCAGACTCATAATTAATGTTTGCCCTATGATTTGTTAGCTACTGATGCCAGATTTTGTACATGTCCAGTTTTTTCATGTACTTAAATCATGCTTAGTAGACTGACTAATTGTACCATGAATGTAATTACCCGAGATGTTATTTCTAACTGAGCAATAAGGCTAGATGATTGAGTTTCATTGCATTTTTATAGCTGCGGGTCCACTTTCCTGCAGTTTCTATTTACGGGAAACTCTGAGGTGCAGTAGATGTTGTGTTTCACTGATGGAGCTCTTCCATCTGTGCCAAGCTGCTGGTCTGCTGCCCCAACATAAAAACCTCCTTGTTCTCTATATCAGATCCTTATGTGAAGATACACTTAATGCAGAATGGGAAAAGGCTAAAGAAGAAGAAAACAACGATAAAGAAGAACACTCTGAACCCTTATTACAATGAGTCATTCAGCTTTGAAGTGCCATGTGAACAAATAGAGGTACACACATTACATTGTGCATAAAATACATTAGAACCTGACAAATATATTGACTATGCTGTAATTGTTGATTGATATTACCTCATCATAGATATATCAGTATTGAAGTGTCTGTTGGCTGAAATGCAGAAAAGACAGTACATATGCAAAAAACAATTACATATGAGCATATATTGCAGTAAAAGGCCTTTGACATAATTTTAAAAAAGTATTATCATTAAATTGTTTGTTTACAGTACATTATATAGCAGTGAGCTGGCAGAGTAGCACCTCACAGCTGAACATAAAATATATATATCATTTATATACATTGTTATTGGAAACGTATTTCTTCTAAATATTAATAATGTCATTGACCTAAAAATTTCAGTATTGATCGGGCTCTAAAATATGCACACATGATGCACATAACGTTCACTAAACTCTCAGAAAAGGTACAGAGTCGTGCTTTTTGTCACTGGGGCTATATGTTTGTGTTTTTGTATACAGAAGGTGCAGGTAGCAGTGACCGTGTTGGATTACGATAAGATTGGGAAGAACGATGCTATTGGGAAGGTGCTGCTGGGTGGCACCAGCACTGGAACTGAGCAACGACACTGGTTGGACATGCTGGCCAACCCCCGGAGACCAATTGCCCAGTGGCACGGCCTGAAACCAGAGGATGAGGTCAACGCTCTGATATCTAACAAGAAATGACCCTGTGACTCCAGCAGCTCTTCTATGAAAAACCTGGTGGAATTTACCTCAGCTATTGATGTGTCTACCCCAAATTTCCTGGAAAATACTTATAAGCTGTTGCTCCAAGTAAATCTACCCAATAATCCCCAATCACATCGTCACTATTATGATCCTTATGCTTTAGTCCTTCAACATGCCATTCCTCTTGCTGCTACTTAAACTGCTATATGGTGTTTTAAAGATAGATGTTACCATTATGTACAGTGCTATTAAAAAGATGAGATGTTTTTTTTTAATTCATGCGTGTTTTTTATTTGTCTGACAAATTAAGTGCTGTTCATCAACATACTAGCCACACCTGATATAGACTTGATATACCTGCAGAGGGAGACAATCCAAAAGTTAATGAAATGAGACCCTAAAATGAACATTGTTTTGTTTCATCCATCCATTTTCCAAACTCACTTATTCCTACCTTCTTAATTGATCTCCAGATGCACTATTGCTTTTAACTCCTTAAATATTTGGCTGCAAACAATTCCTTTGATTTTAGGTCATCTAAATGCTCATTCTTTTGAAAAACAACCTCTTTAAATAGAATAAATCATTCTTCCTTAGAAACATCCTCCACTTAGGCTTTGGGGCCCATTAAAGTGTTGGAATGATATCAGTTTTGGAAGCTATGTGCTATGTGAATGTGTCTGTGTCTGTCCAGTGCTTCACACCCCAGAATTTATAGCCTACTCTCATCAACCCCACAATACACAATATGTGCTAAATATTTTTGAGCCCAACAAGTTCTTCAAAAGTCAAATAACACTCACATCCGCGCGCACAGTCACGGTGGGGGCGTGGTCTCTGTCAAATTAGCAAGATATGGGCCAAAGTGACAGTTGCAAAACTGAACATAAAACTCCGTCTTTAAAAATTAAAAAATGTGACAGCTGGACAAAACAGTGGCCAAAAAAATCATAGTGGAAGAGATTACTAATGGCAGCAAGGTAAAGCTGACAATTTTACGCTCTTTGTGTTACTTTTATTAGCTACTAAAAGTTACTGACAGCTAAGTAACGCTAGCGATGCTAGCTTAAAGATGCTGTTACATACAGTAGCACTTTTACAGCTCCTTAGCAAAGATTTCAAAGATGAATATATAATTAAACGACGAAACCAAGACAATGTAACGTTACCTCAAGAACACAGCTGAATGTACTTACTCCATACTGCTGTTGAAAAGACATGATAAACTGTTATTTCTCCTCGGCGGAAACAGAGTTCACGAGATTTTTTTTCCGCGCACCTTCCGGTATTTTCAAACAAGAAATGGGTCTGAAAGAAATAAGCATTTAAGCTATTGCAACTGACAAGTGTGAGAATGAAGTTTGTACTTGCTCTAACGTTTTTGGTATTGAATTTGGTAGGTTTCTTAACTGCATAATTTACAATCACCCTATCATATTGCGATTTAATTAACATTGTGGTAAATTAGTTTTCTCTTTTCTCTTCCATTCGTGTCAAATTCCCATACATATATTTGGTTTGAAACGGTACAGCACATTATAGGCCCTAACTTACTGTATTATTAGTATTGTTGAGTTAGCTTACCTTTTGCTCATTATTTTTTCGCAACCCTTTATGTCATGAGTTATTTCACACACATCCAAAAAGCTAAGTTAGCGTTCAAAGGTTCATCCCAAATCGTAGCACTCATGGAGCTAAAAACTGTGGACACGCTTGTCACCTGCTCTCTCCCTTGCCCAAAAGTTTTCCTATGTAGAAGTCTCCCTGCCAAGTCATGTGGTCAGTGAGAATACTTCCGTGGTGGGGTTGCACTGTAGACTTGCGGGCTCTCTCTCACACAGGTGTATACCAGGCTTGTCTGCTGTCAGTGACTGGAGGATGCTGGAGTGACGGCGAGCAGCGTAGGCTTACCTGCCCACACAGGTGCTCTCGTCATCCGCTCGGGAGGCTGTCGCCGCCAGGTGGGTTTACAGGTGCGACCGTGCATCGTCCTGGTGCGAACAAACATCCTAAATCCTTCACTCTCTGGACCACTGCGATGCACCGTTAACGTTTCGGTGGGACATCGTTTCGGACTCTGAGATGAATGTAAAGTGGACTGTGAAACGATTTCTTCTTATGTCGTTTTCAATCTCCCACTTGCTGATACTTGAGGGTAAGTCTGCCTCTGACACTTTTCCCATACAAAAAAGAATACAGTAATCCTATGTTAAATTTAAAAATATTAGGCCTAGAGACAAATGTAACAGAAAAAGTATATAAATATATGTAATATCTCATAGGAATGTTTAAAGATGCCATTAAATATCCCAAGCTACAAACCCATCACTTTTATTGTGACCAGTAGATAACAGTGGACTCTTTTTTAAATTGTTATAATGTATCAGTGTGCTATCTAAATCATTACACTGGGCTATAGGCTATCTAAAAATACACAGGCATTAATTACTTTTCTGTTTCTGATTTCATGCCTCAAATATTCTTGATTTTAAATTGGGTAAATAATTTATGGCCAGTTTGTTAATGACTTTCTTGTCCAATATATCTCTGTATGTAGGAGCTCAAAGCCAGGTTTCAGAGGCAGAGGGAAGACTACAGAGGTAACTAAAAGAAAGAAGGGGAATCAGTGGTGCTCTGATATCAATATTGTGACCAAACTATATGTAACATATGTTAAAATCACTCTTTCTGATGTTGTACAGGTCATTCTAACATGATTTATAGGCTAACATTGCTGAGTCCATTTGCACTTGCTGCTTCTGTCACTGGTGTGTGTGTGTGCGTGCGTGCACGCGCGTGTGTGCATGCATGCACTTGGATGTGTGCGTGTGAGGGTTCAGAAAAGAGGGGTTTGGAGTTTGAATTCAAGTGGTGTAAAGTGCACTTAAGTCTCCCCTCTGACTGTTTCTTCCCACTAATGTGCATGTTTGTGTGTGTGCAGAAGGGCTAATGCACTTCGGAGGAAACGGGATCTCCTCGGGGAGGAGGTTGGTACACTACACCTAAGAGAACCAGAGGAGGTCAGGGCACCCACATGCGCACAACACCCTAACAGGCACAAAGCTGTCTTTGTGGCGAGTGACACACACTCACTATAAATGCACTTTGTCTCAGACACACTGATGCAACTTTTAACTTACAGAGACAGGTACACCAGCAGTACAGTACAGTGTCACTGATGCTATTAGTTCTAAAGTATATATTGCAGGATCTACTCTAAGTGTTTATTGTTCATTGTTTTCCAAGACATACAGGCCACTTCTGTCCGAGGGCACTCTCTCACGCAGCGTCCTACACAACTACACAGCCAGGGACACGTCTTCAGGTAAACACACAGAGAGGTTTACTGCGTATGAACTGATCACAAATGTGCACACATGAGTGTAACACTATCATTATCCAGTTAGGCTGGGGTAACTAAGCTTGTGTTTGTGTGTGTCTTTCCCAGAATATTGTGGCTGCCTCAATGGCGGCTGGTGTCAGGAGGGAGGTGTGTGTGACTGTGCTCAATTCCAGGCACTGGGCGACCGCTGCCAGATCAGTGAGTAATGCATACACACACACTCACATACAGACACAGGCACAGATCTGCCTTTGGTGTCAGCTCTGATTTGTCTGACATGTCAGACACATATGGAGCGGAGTCTCGTCTCAGTGCTGAAGTGCAGGAAACCTTATGGTTGACTGACACACAGCATTCCTGGTATGTAACAGATCAGCTGCTTACAGCTATTTAATAATGCAGTATACAATAAGACCCTCAGTGATATTGGAATGTGGTGTGTGTGTATGTGTGTGTGCATGTCTGTGTGCACGCGCACATGTATGCACACATGCACATTGAAGGTATTAGGATCGGACTCTCCAATCATTCAGCAAACATTAATTACCTGAATACACTCCAGCATTAATAATCAGATTTTCCTTCCCCTCTCTCTCTCTCTCTCTCTCTCTCTCTCACTCACTCACACACACACACACACACACTCTCACACACTCACTCACTCTCTCTCACACACAC
>OMLF01034046.1:11694-39892 GCA_900302615.1 Holocentrus rufus
TCCAGTTGACAGCAAATACAAATGTCTCCTTATAAACTTTATTAATCAACTTTGTATTTACAAATACATACATATTCTAACCATTTTCATATGAAACATTAGTATTTACAAAATAGTTCTTGAAAAAACGGATTCTGTACAGCACAACCTGATATAAGTTAGTAAATTACATTTTGTGGGTACTGTGCAGAAGTTTTTTTTAAATGTTCCTCTCTTTGAGGTTACAGTAAATTCAAATTCTAAACCTAAGCATGATTTTATTTTACTATCAGATAGTCTGACCAACATATCAAACAAAAGGCTTTCAAGGACTGCCTCCTCCTGTCTCCTAAATCAAAAGATTTAAGAAATATTACAAATTATAACCTAGACATCAAATGTCAAAAGAAAAAAATTAAAAATTGTGTGTGTATGTGTAAACCATGAAAGATACCACCAGATCAAAATGACAGTGTGTGTCAATCTTCAATCATGATTTCAACTTCTGGGTTTCAGAAACCAGAAATCAGGTGCTTCTCTACCATTAACTGAACTTGAAACAAACAACAAAGAACAAATTAAACATGAATCATTTCAGAACATGGCATTCAAAATGCAGCAGGGCCTTTTTTCAGACGGCAGAGCTGCCGTCATGGCCGAGGATGTGGCTGATGTTGTGAGCAGGCCGATTGGGCTGCTTGCCAGAGTCGGCAGAAGAGGTGTTGGAGAGAGACAGCAGGGGAGACATGGGCATGGCTGAGCCATCGGTAGGCATGGCTGTGGCAATCTCTGGGAACAGAGAGGTGAGGCTAAAGTTAGACAAGTGTGGGGTGATGCCAGATGAGTTGGCAATGGGCATAGGGGGCATATCTGGGAGCAAAGGGAAGCCAGTTTGACCAAAACCCACAGGGCGAGGCGGGGAAAGGATGGAGCCGAAGCGATTATTGAGTGGGGCGGCGCTGCCCTTGTCAGCACTGGGGCTGGTGAACATCTGGTTGGAAAAGTACTGGAGAGGGATGTCACTGGGAAGGCTGGGGTGGGCAGCTGGAGAATAAGAAGGATAGAAGGAGGGTAAGGTGTTTTGGGGCTCTACGGGCAGAAGGGCAGGGGTACGAGAAGCGCTGGGCTGGCTGACTGGAGGGATGAATGTGGAGTTAGCATTGATGGGCGGTGGAGGGTTCATCCCTCCCTCAGCGATGAAGGGGAAACTGAAGTTCTGGGCAAGGTGTTGGTCAGGCACCAGGTTGTTGTCACTGGTAACCTGAGCACTGTCTGTCATAAAGCGAACAATACTGCGACGAGTCTCTCCTCCAGACTGTGGTCTACTGAGCAGCACCCCGCCTCCAGAGGGCAGAGGCAGGTGTCCCTCGGGCTCAAAGGGGTTGCTTGGTCTCAGGGTACCCGATCGGGGTCGATCACCAGGTCTCAGCTTGGAGGGCTGGTTCTCCTGGGCGATGTGGCGAGAGCGCTGGCTGACAGCAGTGGGCGGTCTGGAGGGTGCAGAGGAACGTCCTGGCTCAGAGCTGCTGTGTGGGGTTGGAGGATGGGGCAGACCTGCTCGCACACCTGGGCCTGCATGCATGTTACCACTGACCTGAGGAATATGGCCTTTGTTGCCCTCCCCGAGCCGCATGGCTGGGGGTTTCTGTGTCTGGGGCACGCTGGGGCTGGAGGCTTTGGCCTGCATGTCTCCTGAGGAGCTTCCAGGCACACAGCTGTACTCCATACTAACTGGAGGACAGCACTGGACTGTTCGCTGGTGGTTGCTCTGCTCAGGCAGGTGGGGGGAGAGGAGGCTCTGCATGAAACTCTGGTGACAGCCCTCTTGTTCTCGGGGAAGCCCTGATCCTATCTGCACTCCCTGAGATCCAGGGTGAGGCGCTCCACTGTAGCCGCCACGTGTCCTGCCATCTCCTGGAGGACCTACCCCCATCCTGAACCCCACCTGCTGCTGCCCCTGAGGCCCTCTCTGGGAGGGAGGCACCGACTTGGGGGCCATCTCTCCCCCACGAGACACCTGAGCCTCAAAGCCACTGAGCTGATGCCCTCCTCCTCCCATAGTCTTGAAAGGGGGGCATTCCGAAACCCGCTGAACGTCAGCGGACCCCGGATGGTCTTGGGGCAAGCGATTCTGGGGGTTGTGTCCGATGTTGGCTTTCCCTCTGGACGTGTCCAGGTAACCCCGCAGGTCTGTCTGCTCCTGCGCGGCACCGCGTCCAGGCTGAAGATGAATCCCCATACGCTGCTGCTGTTCACCACTCGTGGAGCTTTTACCAATCAGCGCCTCAGCAGAGTAGTTGGAAACACGGTGGCGCTCCTGGCGTGACGGAGCACAGGCCAGGTCAGAGGGCCGGGACACAGGGTTGCTGGGCTGAGAGATGAGCTGCTGCTCCAGGGTCCTCGAGTTCATCAACCGCTGCATGGCATTATGATCCTGACCAGGCTGAGAAAAGACAGAAGAGATCTTAAGAATTTTATCTCTACTGTATAAAGTTAAAACCCCTATCTTTTGTTGAGTAAATCAACAAAATTGTAATACAGTCTTGTTTGGAATTTCCTGATAGCAATACCACAATCAAAACAATGGCAGTAGGCATAGAATAATTATAAATATATATTAAAAAGGCATAATTCAAGCCCTATGAGCTCATATTCTCAGCTACAGTATATTCTACCAACCTTGAGGTGCTCTTGTGGGGCCAGGTGGCTGCCGTGATGCCCTCTAGGTCCTGCTGCTTGGGCCTCGCAGCTTTTGTCCTGGTGTCGAAAGTGCTGCTGCTGCTGCTGTTGTTGTTGTTGTTGTTGTTGTTGCTGCTGCTGGATCTGCTGCTGTAGATGCTGCTGGTGTCTGGAGTGCGAGCTCTGCTGCTGCTGCTGTAACTGCTGCTGCTGCTGTTGATGTTGATGCTGCGTCTGCGACTGCTGCTGAAGCTGTGTCTGCTGTTGGTGCTGCTGCGGATGAGACTGTTGGTGTTGGGTCTGCTGTTGATGCTGCTGCGACTGTTGGTGGGACTGCTGTTGCTGTTGTTGCGGGTGCTGTTGGGACTGCTGCTGCGTGTGCTGTTGATGCTGTGTCTGTTGCTGTTGGTGTGGGTGCTGCTGCTGCTGTTGCTGAACTCCAGACTTTTCCAGGTGATGCTGCTTCTGTTGCAGGCCAGCGGGCGAACCAGTCTGACTGCCTCTTACCAACCCCCTCTTCTTCTGGACATGCTGCTGGTCCTGCTGCTGTTGCTGCATTGCCCTCTGGTGGAGGGAGTGGAGCTGTGCGGGGTCAGGCTGCGTCAGGTGGTGCTGCAGTTGGTACAGGTGATGTCTCTGCTGCTCTTGTTGCTGCTGTTGTTTCATGTAAGGGTTCCCACCAAGGTGCTGGCCAGGCTGGGATATAGCATGCTGCGGGTGACCCTGAGGCAGATGAAGCACCCCTGGCTGGTTCTGTTCAGGGGGTCCCTGAGGAGGGCAATGACCATCAGTGGGCCGTAAAACCGTGCTCATGAAGGAGTTTGTGGAGAAGAGCGGGCCCTCAGGGTTGATCCTTGTCATGATGGCTGAGGAGCTGGGAGGCAGCTGGCCCACCATCATTTGGCTGTGATCTGGTGCTTTTACCTCCATACGGCCCACAGATGTGGCCGATGGAGGGCAAGGCTTGGGCCGTTTACCAGAGGGCAGCATTACCTCCTCCTGTGCCTGGCGCTTGGAGACATTCTTCACATGCCGCTCGCCCACAACCCCAGCCTGAGCCCTCATCAGGGCACTCTTTAGGGGAGTGTACTCGTTCAGCTGGGCTGAACCTGAGCAGGGTGGGAGAGTGTTGTTTGAAGGCTGGGCTATATGGGCTGAGCTCCCCACAGGTGATGGGACTGAGCCATGTTGTCCAGACAGGCTAGGGGACCCAGGATAGGGCTGCTGGCTGGAACTGGGCCTGATCAGGTTGTTGACACTAAGGCTAGCCACAGTGCCGCTCTGGGGCTGACTCTGAGACTGGACTTGGGGGTGAGATTGAGATTGGGAGTATGAAATATTCTGTGGATGCCTGTTTCCTGTGGGCCCACTGACAGACCCCTCCCCACCCTGTCCTCTAACAGATACTTGGGTGGGGGTTTTGACCACTGTTGTATCCATGGGCTTGGCTGCCTTTGCCTGCTGTCCAGCTGAACCTCTTTCTTTGTTGGTAGAGACTGGTGGGGTCTTGGGAGGCTCCCAAGCGGCTGTGGTGGGGTTTGAAGTAGTGGTCTCCCCAGGGCAGCCTCCAGGCCTCCTCCCAGGGCTGTCCTGCTCTAGCATGGCCAAGGCCAGCATCTCCGCCTCAGAAGTGAATGAAAATGTTCCAAAGGAGCCAGACGAAGCACTGATACTGTGGCCCTGAGGAAGCATGGAGGCCACGGAGAACCCTCTTCCTGCCCCGGCCCCCGCAGACATCGGTGAATCTGTCTGTCTGGTAGAAGTCATAGGATGCTCCATACTTTCATGATCTAGGTTAGTGTATACCTGCTGAGGTAGTGCAAAGTCCTTTCTAGAATGAGTCTCAGCAGTAGCGGCAGCCACCAAGCCATCTTTCTCCGTTGCTGCTCTGGGGTGTCCCCCTTTCTGAGCCTCCCTATCTCCTTCAGGACCGTGGGGTGGTTTGACTGCAGTAGGATGGGAGGAGGAGGAGGGGTTGGGCATCCTCGGGTCAAGCTGCTGTGTGAAGGCTTTACTGACAGGGACCTTTTTCCTGAACTCTGAACTTATAGGGGCTGTAGCAGAGGCTGTGGAAAATGTTGGGGCAGCAGATGAAAGTGCACTGGTTGACACAGAGGGGCAGGTGGTGGGCTGTGACTCCGGCTTCGTGCAAGGTTGAGAACCTTGAGCATTAGATGTCTGGGGTTGACACGCTGAAGGCGGATGGGTAGTCTGGGCTGAAATCACGGGTGCGCTCTCGGTGATACTGCTGGTGCAGACTGGGGGGGGACTTGAAACAGTAGGCACACTTGGGGAGGTGTACTGACTCTCTGCAGCACCTACACTACTGACCACAGATCTGCTCTGTCTAGAACTGGCAGTGGTGGCAGAAGATCTAGTTTGTGTTGTGCTAGCTACTGTAGTGGTGACTGGCGGTTTCCCCTGTGGAACTGCAGGTTTGGTTACAGTGGAACTGCTGCCGGTCACTAAGGCTGGTTTACTCTCAATGGCCACAGCTGCACTGACAGATGGCTTGACTGCCGTGACTCCAGTTACCATACCACGGGTGCTAGCATGGCTGAAAATAATTTCGCTCTGTGTTGTGCTAACACAAGCAGTAGATTTGCTCTGAGAGACAATGGCTGTGCTACTGACAGAGGTTGTGGTCTGTGAGAGGGATTTACTGGACACACTTGGCTCACTAGATGAGCTGTGGATCAGTGGACTCTGTGTAAAAGTGACACTATTTCCTATAGTTTTGCTCTGTGTGGAGACCTCACTACAGTGTGTACTTGTAACAGCGGTGATACTAACTGTGGGAGTGTCAGTGACGGTTCCACCTGAAGATGGGATAACGTTAGATGCCGTCACTTGAGCGGTCTGAATTTCTGCTGCAGCAGCCACTGGCTTGGCTGCAATGGTGACAGCAGTCCGTGCCTCTTTGAGCTCTTTCTTCTTAGCTGGCTTGGTCTTTTTGGCTGTTGCTCTTTTAGAATTCAAAGCTGTGCGAGGCCTCCTTCCTGTGGCCTTAGGGACATTAACAACTGTCCCTGATTTGACTGGGTTTACACAAGGGACCTGTAGCTGCCTGACAGGAAGGGTGAGTGTGGCTGCAGAGACAGTGACAGGAGTAGGAGGCGGCTGCTGCTGCTGCTGCACCGCTGAAGATGGAGCAGCAGGAAGCTGAACATTGCTCTGGCTAGAAATGGTGAGTGGAAGGCCCTGAGTGATGCTCTGGTTGAGGCTGCTAAGGGCCCCTAAACTGTTGAGGGCCACATTAGTTGTTGGTTCCTCAGTGGTGGTGGGCTGGACCAGCTGGAGTGTACTCTGGGCACCCTGGGAGCCAGCTTTATCTGATGTTTTCATGGGTTGTAGGGCAAATACCTGGCCATTCACAGTGATAGTCTGTGGGGTTGGGGGAACGGGCTGGGTTGAGGAAGCCTGGGTGACCTGCTGGGGCTGGTTTATTTGGGGCTGAACAGGACGTGGCAGAATGTGCACCAACTGCTTTCCTCCAACAGTCTGTAAGCAAGTGGTCGAGGTTGCGCAGCTGGTTGTGGCAATTTGAGTGGACACAGCAGGCACTGCAGCGGGCACAGCAGCAGGCACCATGCCAACCTGAGGATTTTGAGGGGCAGGTGCAGTTTGATTGGGCGCTTGGATGATTACAATATGCTGGCAAGGCGTCTGATTGGTTAGGTCCTCCCTTACCACTGATTGGGCAGGGCAGGCATTGGCCTGCTGCAGGATGACCACACTTGGATTGTTAGTGTTTTGAGGAGCTGTTACCCCAGAAGCTGTTGCCCCAGTTGGATTGACCTGCAGTACCTGCATGGTTTGGAGCAGTGGCAGCACAGTGGCCTGCGGCTGGGGTACGAGGGCCGGCTGTGGGAGGCGCTGGGCCTGAGGGATGATGGCAGTTGGAGGATGGGGAACCACTGATGCTGGCTGAAGTACAGGAGGCTGGGGCTGTGACACCACGGCAGGATGGGCCACTACAGCTGGCTGGGGCGCTATGGCTGACTGGGGGAGAACAGCACACTGAGGCTGGGGGGCAAGGACAGGCTGGGGCTGTGCCTGGGTCAGGAGGGCTGGCTGTAGCTGGGGAGGCCTCTGAATGGGCTGCGCCTGAATGTGGGCTGTAATGGGTGCCTGCTGTACAGGTACCTGAGGTTGCATCTGTATCTGAATGGGCTGAACGGAAGGTTTGCTGCCTATGGGGCAGACAGTCAACTGCTGGACAGCCTGGCTGGTGTTGCTGGCCTCTGGGGTGGGGAGACTCTGGCAGACCGGCTGTACTGTGTTCCCTGCCAACTGCAGTGTTGTCCAGGTGGTTTGTGTGCTGCCTGCTGCCCCAGCCCTAAGAAGGGCTGCATTGTTGGGAACAGTAGTGTAGCTCACAGTCCTGATGGCATTATCCTGTGTAACCAAAGAGTGAACTTCTGAAACTACTGGTCTGGATGTGGTTACAGTCTGGGGAAGGGTGGTAAGGCTGGGGACAGGCTGAGCAAGGCTTTGAGTGCAGAGCTGTGAGGCTGGACTGGCTGCTATAGTCAGGCTTTGCACTGGGGTGGCAGGCGGAGGTTGCTGCAGGAGGGTGGTGGTGACAGCGGGGATCTGGAGCGTGATGTAGGACACAGAAGGTGGCAGAGTAGGGGCTGCAGCTGGAGTTTCAACCACACACTGCTCTACCACTCTCAGGCCTGGCGTAGATTGGGAGGGGGTAATGGCTGCCCCAGGAAGAAGCGAAGGGGAAGAGGAAGAGGTATTCACCTGCAGCAGGGCTCCATTCACCCTCACCCTGGCAGTGCCCTCAGGAGATGGTTGCACAATTAATGTTTCGGAAGGCTGTTTCCCCGGGCTAGTCTCCTTTCCTGCAGGGCACATCACGTTCCCATTAGAGTAGACAATAATCCCCTTTGGGAGTTGGTGGGTGGGTGTCACTTTGGCCACCTTGGCACAGCGTTGTTTGCCTTTCCAGTGGATGGTGGGATCTTCCAGGAAGTTGATGTCATGAGCTTTGAGGAGCTCAATATAGTGAGCACTCTCCTTCCGCAGCTCCTCAAGTTGACGGCGCAGTCGACGAATCTCTTCCGCTGCACAGAGACCAATGCAGTGACATCAGAAAAGAGCACGATTAATAATAAAACAACAGCACACTTCAAGCATGTATTATTACACGGACAACATGTAACACAATTTTAACATGCATGGTGAAATGACAAAAAGCTCTACAAACTGTTTAACTTCACCTTGCACTTTATCTCCTCCTTCCAGAAGCATTGTATCATTTTGTTTCTTCAGGTCAGTGATGTAGCGAAAAGCCTGGTCCAAGATCATGTTCTTACTCTACAGACATGGGGATAAAAGTCGATATGAAACGTTGCCACGTGACGGTCAAATTACTTAAAATATATAGAGATTAATCTAACCATAACCACAGGATGAGAAGAAAGGGCAGTATGAGAGCTTGTTTCTTACCTGTTTCATTGCCTGGGAACACGGCAGTAGATTACCAATGCGGTTAATCCCAGCATTGATCTTCTCTTTTCTGTGTCTCTCAACTAAATAAATGCAGAAATAAAACTTTAAGCCTAGTTCAAATGAATCTCAACAGTTAAACTGATGTTCAACAAACAGCAAGGTGTGCACAGGAGAAATATAACAAGAGACATACCTGCATTGTGTGATTCTTTATTTTTCTTCTTCCTGGAAAAAGAAGTTATTATTATTGACATGCGTTTCAACTTTTACTGCTTAGATATATATTGTAAGTGTTTGCATTAATATCCTTGCACAAACAAATAGCCAATGAGTAGATATGAATTTAATACATCCTTACTTAGGTTTACGACCGGGGGTCTGAGTTTCGGTCATCTCTGGCATCCTGTCTTAACAGTTGCCTTTATGATAGATACCAGTCACTACATTTACCAGCTGGTCCTCAAATCCCCTCCCTGCCCATCCTGCAATCAAAACATTAGCATAAGCATCAAGACAGAACATGATTTCTAACTCCACATGACGACACCTGACAACAGTGCAAGGCAAAAGAAATACACTTACATTCAGTGTGCTGCAATTTAGTCACTCGGCTGTCATTAATACAGCAGCAGAAAACTACAAGGGAGTCAGGGAATACTAACCTTGCCAGGCTACGTTGAGCTTTTACTAGCTGCTAACAAACTGATGCAGATTAACCTAGCTAACACAGCTAACCTAAACTCAATAACCTGCTACGACATTTTACACAATTATAACAGCATGATTACAGAATCGTACACAGTCATAGGCTATGACTTACGCGGAAATAAATGCCCACTGTGAACGATGTTGATATAGTTATCCCGTCACTTAACTAGCATAAAACAAGCAACCTGGACAGCTAGCTAGCTGTCTTTTAGCTAACTCGCTAATAGCTAGCTTAGCTTACCGTTACCGACATGATTACCAAAACAAAGCCATGGCTGATCCTTTCGCGTTTCGGGTGCTAATAAGCTAGGAAAGGGTACAAGTTTCCACTGACCTGTAGCCTCAACATGTTCGAGACCTTGTCCCTGCGAGAACTTTGAGTTTGGGAGCTAGCTGGCAAGGCTTTCAACTCAACTCATCTCAAAACAATCTAGTTACAATCTAAACCAGAGCAGAAAGGGGGCTGCTCTGATGGTGACAACCAATAGCATTTCAGATGTCGGACATATGAGCCAATCAACATGTGTTGAGGACATTTAGGAATGAATTTCACTGTATGCACCTACTGATATGCACATCTTCTGCATAATTTATATGTGATCAAGTATTTTTGTATTTTTGAATGTTACCAATCCATACAACACCCCAGCATGGACATGGGATTACAATAAGATAAAAAATATATATACCAAATTAATGCAAATAGTAATTCCTTTATTTAGAGGTTAAAAAGTCTTACAATATAGAGCTCCAGAAAAGATAAAATTCTTCAAAGAAAGGAAAAACATGCTTATACTACAGTGGAGAGGACACAACTCTCCTAGCATGCAGAAGGTCAGAGCTTCCCCTGGGTAGCATACTGTTTGAGAGACCATGCTAAACAAACAATCTTCAACAATCTTCAAAATCTAGTAGAGGTCTATGTAATGACAGAAGCTGACTGAGGCAGGAAGTTTGATGAGACTGGATTTCTACTAACTGGGCACATAAGGTGCCAAATTAAGCAAGACACATCTGTGTTTAGAGACAGACACACCCTTTGAAGAAATGATAATGCAAATTCCGTCCCATAGCATCACTAAATCATTGAAAAGAATGCCCAAATCTGAATCCATCATGCCAACCTGTTTGATATTCAATTACTTCACTTGGCATTGTGGTGTGCCCTTCTCAAAAACACATCATTCTATACAATGTTATTTTGTTGAGTTCCCTCATTCCTACTCATCTCATATAGTGATGTCTTAACATTTTCTGCCTTCGTACCAAACCCAGGAGAATCTCTGAACCATTTGCCATCTCAATGTAAAAAAACAGAAACAGTTGAAGGGGAATTAAATTAACAGGCTGGAAAACAAAATTGTTCAGAATTTATGCGCAGTGACCACCTCAAAACCGTTCAACCTTCCATAAGCCCATACCGCGGGGGCACATTTCTGCTTTTCCCCCTGGACACGACAGACCAACAGACTGGTCAAACTCTTCCCATAGGTCCCAGGGTTCAGGTGGTCAGGAAATGGAGCTGTGAGCATTCCACGTCACTATGACAACTCGAAGCATCACTCCAAGGTTACCAGCTGGGACTGTGTGTGTCAATGATGGTCGTGCAAAGACTTTCCCGCTTCAAATCAACTGTTTTCCTTTGCTAAAACAGTAAAGATATGTCCCCATTAGCTTTATAACCGCATAAAAACAACTCAAACACAAACAGTATGATTTGCAAACACCATCCCCCTCCCCCTTCACCGAGTCTAAAACTGTCTGAAGTTGGCAGCTTTGTCAAATAGGAGCACTTTTGGAATCTGAGCTTTGTGTCATTGTCAATTATCTAAATGAGGAAAGGGGGCGATATAAGATGCAAAATTAAGGGGACCCCTTTGCAAAATAAATGCAGCCATTTTTGTACTTTAAATTTGTTTTCTCTTTTTAACGTCCTTTGAAGAAAGTGTTGAATGTGTCGACCCTGGGGCATTTGTCACAGTTCTGTTTCTGTGGAGGCGGGCACAGCTGTGCTCTTTCCAAACGCTGTGCCCCTACTCTGCCTTCTGAAGCTCTCCGGTGGGGGGTGCACATGGGCTGCGCAGGCTCTTCTGCAGCACATGGGCATCCGCAGGCTCTATCCTCTTGTAGTAATTCTTTTTTGTTTCAATGATCTCAAAGCCAAACTTCTGGTAAAAGTCAATGGCTGACTCATTGCTGATTTGCACGTGACTGTGGGGAGAAGAAAAAGAGAATTCTAGTTAGTGACAGCACAGCTGGAGGAGGAAAAAAATCCCTGTTAGCTCTGGATATCCCTAACTGAACTGACTCACGGGTTTATACAAATCAGCCATTTCTGATTCACATATAAGCTACAATTACAGGATTAGACACTCACAGGTAAATGTTGTCAAAAGTGCCATCCTTCTCACAGATGTTTAGCACATGATTCAGCATCTTTGTACCTACAGTGAGACAGAGGCAAGGTTTTGAATACAAAAATGAGCATAACATGAAGTGCACTCCATTGTGTTTAGATTTCTAGAAGTGCATACCGATTCCTAGTCTGCGGTAGGGTGCTAGACAGCCGAGTGTCATGATGTACAGTCTCTTCTGGTTCTGGGAGTGGTCCACTCTGCAGCACACAGCGCCGACTGCGATGTCATTGAAGTATGCTACAAGACAAGAAAGAGCTAAAGCTGAAAAATCACCAACAGACAGGAAATCCACAATTTTCTTTGTCCTTATATTCTTAAACCTAAGAACTACTGACTACTAGATTCTGGGGTGGAGTGACATGAAAGGCTTGCTTTACATTCAAGTAACATCAGGCCAGTGATTAGGCAATAGGGGTGATTATATCATTTGACAGAACATATTTTTACCCAGAGACCGCTGAGTGGTTATACCTCCACATTTGGAAGTGTGGGGTCCCATTAGCCTAGGACTGAATCCTGCCCGTATTTTCCACGCTGGCCCTGTTTCTAATCTCCCACTGTCATTGAAGCAATTAAACTAAATGCTTGTTTTTTTTAAAAAAAAAATGATATTTGACATGATCTGGGTTTATGAACAGGCAGTTACATGATGAGTGATGTATCTCACCTAGCTTGGCAAGCTCTCCCACTTCCAGTACATCTTTGTAGAACTTGTCGTTGTAGCTGACAGGGAAGATGACTTGGTTCAGGCGTTTCAGCTGCTTAATGTTGTGGGGCGTAACATCCCCCAGCTCGATCCGGCTACTGGAACAAGAGCAAATCGGTCAAACAGCTGGCAACAGATATACTGAAATATACAGTTAGGATAATTTGACTAAAAATGTGAGATGACATCAAAAAGCACAACAGGAGACCACAGCCCTGCTGAAAGCTCTGATCCCTAGGATTAGACTGATGAGGACTCAGGATCTGCTTATTTGACGATTAAGTTCTCCTAAGATGGGCTATTTTTTCCCCCAAACCTACCACCTGGATTCAGTTGGACCAGCTACAGCTAGTCCAGATGCACAGACAGCTGCGCCTTTGCCTCACAAATGCCATCTCAGTGTGATGCTACATTGCATTTACCAGTGCAAGGCACAATCCACCTACAAAAGAAATATCTGAGGCAAATTATTCTGTGATTAAGAATACGCATCAGCTAAAAATCGTAAGCTACACCTTTAGTTTCCATTAATTTCATGTCATTCTGTGCATTGAATTTGCCGGTTTGCTTCCTGATAGGGACTACTAACGCAACTCTCTTAGCCTGGTTGAGCAGGTCACGGTGGTATTTATAGGGAGACTCCACAAGCAAACGGACACAACAGCTGTTGGTCACGTGTGTTGTTCATCAGGATATACCAGCACTGACAGCAACAAGACATGCCAACATCAGTCAACATTTCAACCACAGACAACTGTGTCATCTAATATTATTTTAAAATTGGGATTAATATATTTAAAGTTATCGACGTCATGTTAACTTAAAAGACTAAACTAAATTGCTACTAGAAATTATGAGAATGACAGCTACAGTGTGTTACTTTGATATCTCAGATTACATTGAGCATGCTGACAGCACTCTGGAGTTGATGTGGGAAATAGCGACAAATGAGACCTGACTAACGGTAGATGGTTGGAAATCTGCTGACTTGACTAGCGATTAACTAAACAGCTAACTAGCTTTGCCTGGGGCTTAGTTAAGCTGTTGTCCACTTAGAGAAAACATACAGATTCGCTGGGGTCCCTAGTTCCACCTATTTAGCTGTGCTAAAGTAGGTTAACTGGCTTGGCTAACTGGTCAGCTCTTCAGCTCAACAGTGACGGCTAGTTAGCTTAGCTTGTTCACCAACTAACGTTAAACAGCGAACAGCTTGAGTTACTACAGAGCCCAATTCAAAACGGTTTCTGTCACAGTGCTGTCGTTAGCAGTTTTGTTAAACATGTACAACAGAATGAAAATAGCTTAGCTAGCTAGCTAGCCTTGCCGTCTCCTCCCCGCCTCCCACTGTTGAAAAAAGAGACATGAAAAACTTTACTCGTGCTAGCTACTCAATCATGTCTCTAAATGCTCATACTCACCCTTTCATTGTAAACCACTGTTATTCCTTAGTTTCGATTATATTGAAGTTTGGAGTTGTTTTTGGCCAAAAAGGGGGAATTTTGAAAGAGTTAGGGTCGGGGTTACCTCCCGTTTTACCCTCCACATGTAGCTAGTTACGACGGTTGCAGTTAGCTTAGCCGCCGCACTCCTTCCACGACTGTGTGGACTGCTGTCAACCCTGACCTCCGCATGCGCACCCGCACTGCTGCATGCATTTTGCACATTTTGCCACTACTTTAGCCGTTTGACATATTTCAGTTTCTAGAAAAAATAAAATAAAACTAATAATATGAAAATAAAAATGATAAGAAGTAAAAATAAATAAATAAATAAATAATCTAAAATGACAAAAGACACAGGGCCCGTGTATGTGTGCGTGTGTGTGTGTGTATGTGTATGTGCGCGTGTGTGTGACTTCTGAATACAATATTCATAGGAGAACGAAAATACAAATACTGTCACTTCTCTGAGACACATAAGAATCGTACATCCATAGACCATTTTCACTGGAAGGATCAATAAATGTTATCTCATATTTCTTCCTATCGGTCAAGAAAGGTTCTTTTAAACACAGCGTCTTGGATCTGTATCCCTATTCATATAATAGCCCACTTAGTGTAATACTTCTGTGGCTATGGAGTAAATCATTGGGCAAAACAATTCGTGACACGGCCTCCATTTTGGCTCAAACGTCAGTGCAAAGATATTCACCATAAAGTGAGCTCGGCAATCATACTGCGTTTCCAGGGCTCAAATAAGAGCAAAATAAGTGATAATTGTATTATTGTTTTTTTTAATTTTATCATTATTATTTCACTGGGAGATGCCTCATCCTTCCTTCTTTTTCCTGCCCAACCACAATATCTTTGCATAGGGCATACCTAAAAAAAAATAAAATTATTCATTGTTGTATCATTAATATGTGAGTATCCTTGACAGAAAACAGTTTTAAAACCACCATGTTGGTCAACAAAATTCACATGTCTTGTTTGTGCTTATTAATCTGGGTAGTTTACTGTACTGTACTGTAAGGAGAAAAGAAGAGGGAACGCTCATGTGGTTGAAGACGACTGTTGATATGAAGCGGACACTCAGCGAGCTCATGTAAAATCTTTGCAGCAGCTACGTACAGATCCAAAATGGACGCTGTTGCAGGAGCACAGCAGTAAAAACGAGCAGCGAGTGAATGAAGTCAGCTGATCACCGTCTGCTGTCACGCATCGCAGCACCTCTCTTTTCTCTCGAGGCAAGACACTTAACCGCCGATTCACACTCAGAAGGTAACGTTTATATTTTTTGCCTACGTGTGCTGTTAATACCAGATTTCACTGTCTTTTGTATATCCAGATTATGAAATAATTCCTCCTATTGCGCCAAAATGGCAGAGCCAGCGATTTTCTGCCAGGCCAAGACCAATCTTGCTTGGCATTATCGTTTTTTCATTGCCAAATAATCTTTATGGATAGCTAACGTTAGCGTTATTCTTACAAATTAAAGTAAATCTGTGTGAACGTCATATGTCCAGACGCATGATTGATTTATCTCACTGACAAAATTTTAGCCCGTGCTTGCTGTGTCATTATGCAATAACGATACAATTTCGAGTAAGCGTAAACGTCAAAACATCTTCAGCTGAATGTCATATATAGATATTTAAATTTTTGAGATCCGTGTTTATCTCATACCTATAAAGCACATCATTACCATGTCATCCATCTGTCTATGTGGATTTATTGTATTTGGTTTGGAGTATCATGTGACCAGATATCTGCATTCAAAGTGTGTGCAATTATCATCTGTGTGTTAAGATGTTGCTGTGCATGGCTATGTCTCACATACACGTCACATTTTTTTGTCAAGAACAACGTTTTGACATGGACTCCAGACGTAAATACGTGTATCTCAGGGGCGCTAATTTAAATCTCAAATCCATGCGGATAGAAAAGCTAAGGGCAACATTATTCAGCTTCAGCAGCGAATATTTACCTTACAGTAAAACAGTATTTATTTAAGTGAAGCTGAAGATTGTTTGAGCGTGAATGTGAGAAATGCTGTCAGGTTGCATTTACTTTCACTTTGAAATTCACATTTAGAGTCCAGATGAGTCCATTTTCACCTTTCTCTGGCTTGGCTGCAGTATTCAACCAACCTAACAGCTTATTTAAGTCAGAGATAGGATAAATACTGGGAAGAATGACCTTGTGTGTCCCCCATGAACATTAATTTCTGCTCTTTGACTGAAATTTTCCAGTGTTTCTACACACAGTCATATTTCACACTTCCCAGTTTTGCCCCACTCTAGTTTTCCACTTCCTTAAACAGCCCCATAGAGTGTGGCCTTCCAGTCATGTGCCACATCATATGATGCAGTGTCATGTACATTGTTCACTAGCATGATTGCCTGGAGTTTATTTAAATGGAAATTATTATGCTAAATGGTTAATTAATATGGGTGCAATCATGATATACTGTATGGATTTGGTTACAGCAGCCTATAGGGAAGGATTAACAAGTTCTGCAGTGCTGTTGTAATAAATTTGTTGTGAGGTTTATACAAATGTTAAAGTTTTGTTTTTGCTGGTTAATTAATCAAGCAGGTAGCCTGTGGTATGTGATCTGAAATGAACTCATCACGGGAACAGTAAGCCTAATCAATGTTATTGTGTCTTATCTTCCCACTGTATTCTTCTCTCTGAAAGCTCTTTTTACAAAGCTGCATGAACGCTTCAGATGTTCTTGAGTGGGGAAGGGCAGAGCAGTTCATTAGGGCACACCCCAAACATGGGGAAGTTGTTGGACTATATTCAGTCAGTGTCAGTTAATAGTGCCAAAATTAAGTTCAAATCTTTATTGTCTCATGATGGAAATATGCTTTTCAGACAGGGTTTAAAGCACCCATAATGCTCTCCCATGATATATAGTTATAACCAAAAATTTAGACTAACACAGGCCTGTTTGCTGTGCCAGAGGAGCAGCTTGCTGCTTTTGAGGGATCTTTGTTGCAGTTCCTGCAGAGACCTATTGGTGGTGCTGCTTTATTCCTGGACAGATGGTATAAGCAGCCTAGCCTAAACAGGAAGATGTGTACATCAGTGAGAAGGACAAAAAAGGGCATAAGGATATAGTGTTGATGTGTGCACATGCATTTCAGTGTGAGACACAGAATGAGTGTCAAGTGACATTAGCATAATATGAGCATATAGCCTGGGTCTGTGGCTGGTGCAGATATTGTCGTATGAAGCTGCTCTTTAATGCTTGCAGAGCATCTGCAAGTTGCTGCCAATGGTGAAGGAAGTATGTCACGACTGTTTCTGCTGCTGCGGCTGCATGAAGCCAAAATGTGCAGGATAGTGTAGATAGCTAGAGGACATGTGATATGAATGCATGACAGAAAAATACAAATTGAACTCCTTTTAGACAAAGATTCAGCTGTAGGAGAAATTTGTAAGTCTCTGTCAGAGAAGGGAACCTGATATATGTTTGTATGTATGTATGAAGGACCGAAAGGAGATACAGTGTACATCCACAGTCAGTGCTGCTTGTGTGGGATTCCCTTCTAATGTTAGCTGGCTGCGTCACACCAACTCTACTACCGGCCCTGAAGTGCACAGCCCAGACATGAGGAAGAGGAGACAGAGGGAGGAAGGGAGGGCAGAGGGAGTGTCCTAGTTCAGGCTACATGGTGCAGAGAAATGTAAAGTCGTGATGTTGCGGTTTCCATGGTTACAGTGCACTGATGGATTGCTACAAAGATTTGTTTGTGGATCAGCTGATTGTGATGTTCATAGAGGGAATCTTATGATACAGCATTCCATATGGCCTGATGAATATAAGGTGGCACTTTATTGATCCCTGGCAACAAAGCTAATAGAACTTGGCATCGCCAATCATGTCACAATACATGTGACGATACATGAGCCATAATACCATTTGTCTCACAATAGACTGCAATATTAAAATACTGACAGAATAAACAGAGCTTAAAATATGACCCACTGCATAAGACCTGCATGGACTAATAAAATATACAATATATAATAAATTGGATGATAAACTGACTCAACCCCAGTTCAGTTCCCTTTTCAATCTATTAAAACAGTATTAGCAAAATGCACTTGCTTTACATGGTGCAATAAAATGTAGATATGAAAACTGGGTGCATAAATGCTATATATCAATAAAAGGGGGTAGAGAATTAATACAGTATTGCTATTGCTTTGTTGTTGTACAACTCTAGTTTCTAACACGTTAAATGACTTACTTTATGCTCTTAGCCAACATAGGAAGTTACCCAAAAAGCACTGGTGTCAGTGTTTAGAAATGCCAACAACAGGACTTTCTGGTGGCTCAGTTGGGCAGCGATTGTGCTGTGTGGTGATGCTGTCCTGCATTAAAACCCAGCCAGTTACCTCACATGTCATCTCCCACCCTCACTCCCATTATTTCCTGTCTCTCTCCATTGTGAAATATCATATAAACATGTAAATAAATCCTAAATAGAGTTCAGTGTGCCCATATTCGCCCAGTCAGTCCTGGCCCATTTCTCAGCCAGGACACTAACTGTGTGGTTTCAGATGAAATGAACTGTTAAAACAACAATCAATTCACTTTTAGCCACATTGGTTTTATGGCTCATTA
Organism: Holocentrus rufus; assembly: GCA_900302615.1. Taxonomy (NCBI): domain Eukaryota; kingdom Metazoa; phylum Chordata; class Actinopteri; order Holocentriformes; family Holocentridae; genus Holocentrus; species Holocentrus rufus. The sequence goes on from OMLF01034046.1 coordinate 29,725, forward strand.
ATAAAAAATGCAGTCATTTAAAATATAGATGAAGAGGTTATGCTGATGAAAGCACATGGCTGAGGAAGTGTGACCATCGCGGCAAATTGAATTACTGGGGAAACCAGTGACCTCCGTTGCACTCTTTGCTCTCCCGCCACTTAACTTCTTTCCTTCCTCTGTGTCTCTGTTGCTTCATCTCTTCATTTACAACTTTCCTCCCCTCCTCTCCCTCCAGTTAGACCAAGCCTGCAAGGATGGACATGTCCAAGCTGCCCAAGATCCGGGATGAGGAGAGAGAGAGCAAGTTTGGATACGTTCATGGAGTCTCCGGACCAGGTCACTATCAAACACACAAATAGATGAAGTACTTTTTCTCAGTTTAGTCTGGTTGTTTACCTGCATCTCTTTCTCTCCTCCAGTGGTGACAGCCACAGCCATGGCGGGAGCAGCCATGTACGAGCTGGTTCGTGTGGGCCACAGCGAGCTCGTGGGAGAGATTATCAGGCTGGAGGGAGACATGGCCACCATCCAGGTCTACGAGGAGACGTGTATCCTTTTGGGCAGCGCGACTTTAAAGCTACACCCATTTATTCTGTCACTTCACTCGGTGTCACAGCTCCCATCTTGGGTCATATTATGGTCATGATTACTTCTCATGGGCCTTCAACTGAATTTATTTGAGGGGTGAAAGTGGTGCACATGAGAGCAGACCGTGCCAAGTTGGACACCGCCTCTGTGTGTTTAGCTAATATTCGATTACACCTTTTCATGCACGTCTCAGGATACACCTTAGGATACACATTTACACACATGCATCATTTAGTATCTGCTCTGTAGCTGCAGCAAATGTAAACATATACATTGGAAACATTCCCAGACTCCCATTAAAGCCGTGCTGTGTTTTCCTGAGCCGGAGCTCAGCTGGTGTGTCTGTGGGAGATCCTGTGCTGCGTACAGGGAAACCTCTGTCCGTCGAGCTGGGCCCGGGTATCATGGGCTCCATCTTTGACGGTATCCAGCGCCCCCTAAAGGACATCAATGACCTCACACAGAGCATCTACATCCCCCGAGGTGTCAACATCGGAGCCCTCAACCGAGACCTCAAATGGGAGTTTTCTCCCAGCAAGAGCCTGCGGGTGTGTGTCTGCATAACAGTTTACACACTTACAAGCTTTCTCTCAAATCGTTCAGTCTATTTAATCCATTTCTCTTCCCCTCTCTTTCACTCCTAGGCCGGCAGTCACATCACAGGAGGGGACATCTATGGGATGGTGTATGAGAACTCCCTCATCAAGCACAAGATCATGCTGCCTCCGAAAAACAGAGGCACTGTCACCTACGTGGCTCCCCCCGGAAACTACGACATCTCTGTGAGCTCCTCTCTTACTTAATGCTACAGTTTCGAGTGACTGTTAAGATGCTTTGTGTTGACATTGTCTGTCTTTTTCGTCAGGATGTGGTGATGGAGCTGGAATTTGAGGGGGTGAAGGAGAAGTTCACCATGGTGCAGGTGTGGCCTGTCAGACAAGTGCGTCCCGTCACAGAAAAGCTGCCAGCCAATCACCCTCTGCTGACCGGACAGAGAGTTCTGGACGCCCTCTTCCCGTAAGTCTCTGATCCATCCCTTCAAACCTTTCACTCACTGTGTTTTCATAGTGCATAGAGTCGCCTATTTTAGTAATGCTTGCTTTTCTTCTCAGCTGTTTCCCATCCTTTGTAGTGTGTTAATACTGAATGTTATAAAGGGTTCACTCAAAAAACAAAAAAAAAAACAGATTTTCCCCTTTACTCCTAGTCCATCCATCTGGTCTGCAGCAATTTTTTTGTTTTGTAATTTGGGTGAACTGTTCCTTTAAAAATCAAAAAGAGGACAGTCTGTTTGTCGTCTTTTGCTGTGATGAACAAAAGTAAAAAGCCTTTATTTAACATTGGCAGCTTTCAATTCCAAAGTGCATGTGTTTATTTATTTCTGCCATGGATATTTCTGGTACCAATTACAGCTCCTGATCTTTTATTTATTTCTGTACGCTACATTTTCCTCTCTGTCTCCCTTTCTCTCTGTGAAGCTGTGTGCAGGGAGGAACCACAGCCATCCCAGGAGCCTTCGGCTGCGGTAAGACTGTCATCTCCCAGTCCCTTTCCAAATACTCCAACAGCGACGTGATCATCTATGTAGGCTGCGGGGAGCGTGGAAACGAGATGTCTGAAGTACTGAGAGACTTCCCTGAGGTGGGCGGCGTTTTTTTTCAGTGTTATGACCTGAGGAACTCCTGATTTTGTTTGTTTTGGGGGCGTGACTGACTGAGTGTGTCTGGCCAACAGTTGACCATGGAGGTGGACGGGAAGACGGAGAGCATCATGAAGAGAACCGCGCTGGTAGCCAACACCTCCAACATGCCTGTGGCTGCCAGAGAAGCCTCTATTTACACAGGTATCTGCCAACATGTCACATGACTCACATAATACACATATTGATCACTTACAAGCCATGGAAAATAAAAGTGTTTATCTTATCACAGTGCTGAGAGCAACATCTATATTCAATCACAGAACAATGGTCACCATTTTGCTTTTCTTTCTCCTTGTGATTGCTTGTAAATTCACTTGCACTGTTTGCTGAATAACGTGTTATTTTGGGACGTCTCTTCAGGAATCACGCTGTCTGAGTACTTCAGAGACATGGGATACAACGTGAGCATGATGGCCGACTCCACCTCCCGTTGGGCCGAGGCTCTCAGGGAGATTTCTGGCCGTCTGGCTGAGATGCCTGCTGGTACGTACGCAGCCTGCTGGAGATTAAGGCAGATTCAGGCTCCCTACAGAAAGGATTTTAGCGATGAAGAAAACCTCCTGTTATCGTGAAAATTTTTACATGAAAACGTCTTGCAGTTTGTCTCTTTTATTGATAAAGATCTACTCTGTCTCTGACCCTGCATGCCAGCACCCGAGGAAAAACCCAGACCAACTTTGTTTGACTGATAATTGCAGGTTTTTCCATTCTTATAGTGTGTTATGAGGTTCTTTTTAACGAAACAAACCACAAATGCACCGTTGGACTACGCTGAATTTATGGAAAAGAAACTCCTCTCTACCAGACATGAGTTGTCCAAAAAAAATCTTTTTAGGACAGTAAGCTGAAAGGTGCAACACTCAGTGTCTGGGATTAAAATTACATCTTTACTCATAGTTACAGTCATATTCAATTCCACCATTTTGGCCACAGCCTTCTCCAGAAGTCATACCAAGTATGTGAACTGATTCTTCCATGGCCTGCTGACTCAACCTGCCATCTGTTATTTTTTTTCTTTTTGATGTCTGAATTCCCCACAAGATGGAGCTAGTGCCTTTTTGTATTTGATAGAAAAAGCCAGTATGACAATGCAGTATTCAGTCCTCTCATTTAATCGGTGATAATCAACTAGTTAAGGGCACAAATGCCAATCAGACATGTACATTTCTGGCTGAGTTAAACTCATATTGTTTGTGTCCCACAGACAGTGGTTATCCTGCCTACCTTGGTGCCCGTCTCGCCTCTTTCTATGAGCGTGCTGGAAGAGTGAAGTGTCTGGGCAACCCTGAGAGAGAGGGCAGCGTCAGTATTGTCGGAGCGTGAGTATGACTCTGATCACTAGAGGGAGGCACTTCACCCTTTAATCTTTTATTGAACCGCAAGAAAAACAGTGTTAAGTGATATTAACATGTTTTGTGTTTCCGCAGTGTGTCACCTCCTGGTGGTGACTTCTCTGACCCCGTCACTTCAGCCACCCTGGGTATTGTTCAGGTAAATAATCACATATGTACCATCCTTATTAGATAGATCAGATGTGTTTGTGATTTTAGTTCCTAAAATGATTATCCTGTTTCCTCTCTCAGGTGTTCTGGGGTCTCGATAAGAAGCTGGCTCAGAGGAAGCACTTCCCCTCTGTCAACTGGCTGATCAGCTACAGCAAGTACACCCGCGCTCTGGATGAGTACTACGACAAGCACTTCCCAGAGTTTGTGGCCCTGCGCACCAAAGCCAAGGAGATCCTGCAGGAGGAGGAGGACCTGGCCGAGATCGTGCAGCTCGTCGGAAAGGTCATTTGACATAACGCCTCATCTCAGAGCCAGTGCCTTGACTGCTGGATGAGTAACTTAAATATAGCACATATATGTACAATAGGTACACTTTTTGAAAACTCTATAAAACTTAAAAAGCTATAAACTCCTTTAATAACCCAGACATGGAAACAATTATGAGCAAGTATTTTGACAGTGCCTCTGATTGATTGTTTTCACAATTCCTACAAAGTACATATGATTGTGTTTAGGTTTATTTCCACAATAACAAAAGCAGTCACTAAAGAGGACACGCTATCACAGATGTTGATGATGACAGTGACGTGTCCTAATACAAACCCGCACATGATTGTCATTCTAACAGGCATCACTGGCAGAAACAGATAAGATCACCCTGGAGGTGGCTAAGCTGATCAAAGACGACTTCCTACAGCAGAACGGTTACACTCCCTATGACAGGTAACACCTCAGCTACTCATGGGTGGGAGGGGGAGAGGAAGGGAAGGGGTGTACATGTTATAAAATTGTTAGAAGTTGTAGATGATAAAATGAAGATAAAAAAAAAAGTAATCTCAACAACTACAACCAGGGTGCCTTTCAGTAAGGCTCAGCTGCTCAAGAGCGGCTTCATATCGGGCAACAGTGGAAGATACTGGATGCAACTTATTATTTGAAGCAGGGTATTTCTGAAAAGAGTGATTTAAAAAAAAAAAATCTGACTTTTTTTTGTCTTGTTTTGTTCAGGTTCTGTCCCTTCTACAAGACGGTGGGCATTCTGTCTAACATGATAGCTTTCTATGACATGGCACGGCACGCAGTAGAGACCACGGCTCAGAGCGACAGCAAGATCACCTGGGCCATGATCAGGGAGCACATGGGAGAAATCCTCTACCGGATCACCTCTATGAAGTTTAAGGTGTGTGTGTGTCTGTGTGTGTGTACCTGCAAACGTTTCCATGGGTTATCCCACTAAGCAGGATTAGCAAATTAACCACATATCTTTAAAAAATATATATAAATAATTTAATTAATTGAATTTAAATTAATTATAGTTAATTAAATTGTTAATTAAGAATGTCAGTTTAGGTATATATTTATCCATAATGCACAATCAGTCCTTGCCATTTGATTTGCACCTAATGCAGTAAGCACCTTTCATCAAGGACTCTAAACACATTGAAACAAGCAGTGAAATATGTGCAGCTGCTAGAAATGAAAAGAAATCACTGGTCATAAACAGCTTATATTATAGGTACAAATCAAATTCATCAGAGTCTGGATGTTGCTGACTTTGAAATGTTACTCACTTTTGATTTGCACCTATAATAAAGTCTATTTATAACTGTCTGCTCCAGTGATTTCTTTTCATCCTTCATCACTGGTTCTGACTACATAGTGTATGAATTGGCTCAAGCGCAGTGAACTCGCTTTTTTCATGACATGCAGCTGCTGTTTGTACTCTGCATGTTGTTTGACCGTGTGTGTGTGTGTGTGTATGTGTGTGTTGCTACAGGACCCAGTGAAGGACGGTGAGGCTAAGATCAAGGCGGAGTACGCCCAGCTGCTGGAGGACATGCAGAACTCCTTCCGCACGCTGGAGGAATAAACTTCCACCTCTCACCCTTCCACTTTTCATCTCTGACCCCTCCACTGCAGAATCACATTCCACCACCTTGTACTCCCAAACCCTGTGCTCCACCGTGCCCCCTTGTGAGTGTGTGTGTGTGTGCATGTGTGTGCGTGTGTGTCTGTGTAATTCCATGTGGAGGGAAAAGAGGAAGATGTACTGTATTCATGATTATTTGTTGCCTCACACAGGCTCACTCTGGATCCTCTGCGTGGTCATCAATCTGACGGTGTGTGTGTGCACGTGTGTGTGGAGGTGTGTGTGTTTGTATGCAAGATGGATCTCTTTGCCCCGTTTTCTTTCTTGCTCTGTTTACATGATTTCTGTCTGTAGTCGTGTTGGTCTTCCCGAAGACTTCAGTTGATGTAATTGTCATTCATAGTCCATCTGTACAGAAGAGTATTAAAGATAAATTTAATAAGATCAGTCTATTTATTGCCAGCGTTTTGATGTGAAAGCTTTGTTGTTCTTTCTTTTGTTTTTATGATTGTTTCCAGCTGTGCAGTGCTGTGTATTTGCTGTGTGAATGTGTAAAGAGTCGGACTCCGACGCTGAACTGTCCAATACTTAACATGATGTTACTCCCAAAGAAGTAAAATGTGGGGAAAAAAACTCACGACGTCTGTGTGTGTGTGCTTCATTGTCTCTGTTGATGTTGATGTAATGCCACATTTCTAGTTGAACTGGTCTCTCCGCATATTCCTCCTCAGTCCTGAACCATGTGTCACCTGCACAAAGTTTTCTCTGTCATAGTGCAGAAATAAACACACACAGAACAATAATAACATTATGACACTAATTCATTTGATTTATGCAATTAATGAAAGCAGTACAAATTGAACTGTTTATATATATTTTAATATGTCTGAGAGCGATCTCCTTGCACTGATTCCACGCAAAACTGGTTTTACGCTGCAGAAGTTTAATGCTCGCCTCGCTGACTTGAGCATAATCTATGGTAGGCTGTAATTGGCAGCTGGTTGGATCCAATAAGGCTGAATGAAGGAAGAGGCTATTTCTGGAACCCTTCTCGTCTGTTTACTCAAGGTATGCAATGACCAATGAGCATTAGCAGCAATTAGGTGACGACTCCCTGAAGGTATGTACCTCTAGTTGGATGAGATGTCCCCTTGTGGCACCTGTAGCCAAGCGAGCCGAACTCGTAGGTAACACAATGACGGCAAAAGACTTTACCGATGAACAGATTTGTGTGGAGAAGGAGGTCTTGTTCTGAAAATGTCATTACGGGTGCACAAAGAGGATCCAGTCCGTGTCGGGTAGGTGACAAAATCGTTTTCTGACAGGACTGATAGTAGACCCGCATTTGGAAACGAGCTACAATTTGATAAGATGCGTTGCGCCTGTGCGCTTTTGTCGTTGTGAGCGGCGCTTTTTACGCACAAGTCTGACAGCGGCATGTGGCTTTACTGATCTGATAATGACCGTTTTTAGCCTTGGAAATAGAGCTTGACATTTTTTTTTACTTTTATGTCTTGACATACAAGTAGTTCCTATCTTAAAGCGCGCACAGTGACAGAAACTGAGTATGGTGGCTCAGGTAGATTTGGTGTGTCGAAATCCCCAAAGTTCTGGTCGATTTAATTAATAATACTAAGCAATAATACTTAGATAAAGATGCCTTACCACAAGAAATAATTTCCACTGTTTCCTATTATTTATTTTATTCTATATATATTCTTTATTTTGTGTCGCTCCAGGCAGTTTCTCCACGGCTGCACCACAAGACTAACCAGTTCTGGTCATGCTGTCTTATCCTGTGTGGCTGAATATCCCTGTTTGGTGACATTCACCAAAGTTAAAAATATGCTCTGAGTATTAAACTTCTTAAAGGGCAGACAGACGTAGATTTGATCCCATAGTTTTCCCTTGACTGAAGACTGAAGAGACTTTATGTTGAACAGTGTTTGAAGTGTTTTTAAAAATATCGATCTCCAGCATTGTGGGACAGCTTTGCAGGGCTGATATCATATTTTATATTATTTTATTTTATTTTTACTCTAACCAGTGCAGGAGAGCAGATGGACCAGGAATCCACCAGGTCAGGAGTGGGCAGTGATGATGTTACAGACGAGACAACATCCACTGTGGATGTCAGGTCGAGCTCAGATGAAGAGGAGGTAAAAAAAAAAAAAATCTGACTTTACTGTTGGTATCGACAGAGCTTCTCTTACCTCATGGAATCAAACACCTTACTTTGCATGCAGATTATATTTAAACGAACTGTCCGCTGACTTTTACTGATTTAACCATCCACTCTCTGATACCTAATGATGCCACAATAACCATCACTTGTAACTGCCCTCTAGTGGCTATAAGATTCATTAAACATTGTGCTGTTGCAAATTAAATAATTTCATCATATACAAGTAGGATTGCTGCTGCCTCTCTGATGCAAAACCCAAAGCTCAAGACCTGATGTTTTTTTTCCATTTGATTAAACACTGCAGTGCTTTTCATACTCACATCTAGCCTTTTAGTTTTAGTTTCTTCTCTATTTACGTATTAAACATCTTAATTCAGTAAAATTCCAAGACTTAAAAAAAAGGAAGACTTATGACTGAGAGTGATCAGCATTTTGCACGTTACATATAAGCAATGTTTCTTTCCTGACTGAAAAAAGAGACTAGCACTACTTTTTAATTACCAATGTCTCAGTAATGATCACATCTTGTCTACCAGGCCCCTGATTTTCAGGGACAGTGTCTTGCGGCTCCCCAAGCCCCTCCTACTACCTACAAACAGAGGTTTGAGGAATTTAAGAAGATATTCAAAGAGGTTCCAGAGTCAGAGAGACTCATAGTGGGTGAGTAACACTGGCTGCTTCTCACAGTAATAGGAGAGATAATTTATGGTGAGCTGTGCTGGTAGGGTTTGACCGATATAGGATTTCGAAGACTGATACTGATACAGATATTTTATTTTGAAGTTGCCCATTGCTGTTATGTTACGGAAATATTAGTCTTTGCAAAACTTATTCTGTGTGTTTCCCCAAAGAATTTATTCTTGTAAGCTGAAACAGCACGTAGACAATCCTGTGGCACTAAAATTTGTCACTGAGACTCAAACTGATGAAATTCTTGTAGGTTTAGAAGTTTAAGGCAAAGTGACCCACTGCACTTTGGGATAGATTACTTGTAATTTACAAAAAAACATTGCTGAGCAATTAAATTTATATGTAAAATGGGCAATGAAAAAACAACTAGTTTTTACAGTATGTAGCTGTGGTCTGGGAACAGTTATATCAGACATGACTGGTTGTCTGATTGTTTTTTTTTTAAAGGTCAATAGCAGCCTGGTGTATTAGCAAATATATCAGTATGACCTTTGTCCCTAAGGTGCTGTTTGGCAGTTCTTGAACTACTTAGTTGAAATAGCTACAATGTACATTTAGTGTAAAGATGGATTTGTTTTAATAGAAGCAGTCATTTTTAGCAGATAATAGCATCGCTTACCCCAGGACAAGCAAACAACTATTGTTCCCCAACTCAAAAAGTTATAAAATACAGCTCTGATTCTATAAACCTTCTCTTCTTCCAATTGTCCCTTCTCTCTAAATTTACCTGTTTTCACAAGTTTCTTTTCAACTCACAGAGTTCTAAGTTGTTAGACATTTGCTGCATCTGCAAATTGCAGTACAGGTATCTCCTCATTAATCTCACCACAGTGACCTACTTTATATACAATGCATCTGAACGCCTCAGGCAAAGTCATTTGTATGGGTCATTTGCCTACCTCACCTGCTCTATATATTTTTCTCCAGATTACCCATGTGCCCTCCAGCGAGACATCCTCCTGCAGGGACGCCTCTACCTCTCAGAGAACTGGTTCTGTTTCTACAGCAATGTCTTCTGGGGGACGAAGGTAAGGAGGAGGAAGCTCTGAAAGCAGACAGAGGGAGGGGAGCGTACAGTGTGGGGGCTTGTTAAATGTGTACAGCGATTTTTGTTGTTTGGTGGTGTATATTCATTATTCCAGGGGTTAGCTGGACAAACAGATGATCTGATGTCATGTCGAGATACTGGCAGTGTGTCTGCAAAGGAGTTTAATAGCAGAAAATTGTTCAAATATCTAAAGAGTCAGTGGTGCATGTCAGATTGTTCTTTCAGCAAATTGAGGGAAAATGGGCACACCAAAAAAAAAAAAGTAAATCACATGACTTCATCACAAAATAACTCCTGGAATGCACTGAAAATCACAGCTTAGTAATATCTAGAAATGCTTTTTCCTATTACATGTTCATGTGTTCTGACTGCTGTATCGTAACCTTTCACCTTTATGCTTTGCCATGATGTAGATTATGCTGCATCTTAAACACATCAAGTCTATGAGCAGAGAGAAAACAGCTCGGCTGATTCCTAATGCCATCCAGATCTGCACAAGCACAGATAAGGTATCACATTCTACTGTATCTAGGTTAGGTTTGGCAACCTTGAACTCTTACTCATTGTTTTTTTTTTTTTTTTTTTTTTTTTTTTAAAC
>OMLF01034046.1:39912-62879 GCA_900302615.1 Holocentrus rufus
AAACAACTGTGTGTGCTATGATCAGAAGAGAGCAGTCATTCACAAGTTATTTCATGCATGATAAACCCATGATCAAAGACTACATTTTTAATGCTTCATGTCTTTTCCCACAGCTGTTCTTCACTTCCTTCTCAGCAAGAGAGAAAAGTTACTTGAGCGTTTTCCGCATGTGGCAAAACACCCTGATGGACAAGGTACGGCCCGGCTCGGCTCACTTGCAGACAGTCATCCATCCCCTCCTATCAGTTTGACATGCAAACCGTAGGCACAATGTCCCATTCAGGTGCAGCGATCATTTCTCATTCATCGTATCTGTGAAACAGCCCCGCTCAGGACTTAAAGGCATTTTGTACAAAGATCACAGCTGATCCAGTGACATGATGGAGGGATTGTTGACAACACACTGACTTTACTTTGCGGTCGTTCATTGTAAACCACAGTAACATTTGTCTGTTGTTCAATACTTGGACTCCTGTGACTAAACGCTCCCAGAGCAGCAGCCGGTCTGTGACTTTACCCCGTTTAGCAGCACTTATCTAATCAGTCCAGAGTGCATATCATACCGCCAGACCGCAGACTGTGTCTTCCTAGTGGTTATCAGTGCTGTTCTGCTATTGCATGTAGGGTAAAGATTTACACATAGCAACAGGGTTCCTCACAGGTTCAACAGAAACCATCTATTGCTCATTGTTCCAGGAGGTTCCAGGCCTCAAGTTGGCTTTAATGAATCAGCAACCCCCGTTTGAAGTGATTTTTCCCAGGGACCCTCATGTGAAAAGATACTTTGCTTTGTGTTTAGTATTTGTTTAGGTGTCATTTGAACACTGACAAATTGATTTAAAGTGGTGAGATTAAAACATAGTGTTAAATTACTCACTCATTCAGTTTTTAGATAGCAACAATTTATAGTGAAATTAAGCAATTTCTCATGTTGCTGAGGAGCGCCTTCTCGCCACTTGGCATTGATGTTACTCTGTTTAGTGTGCGATGGAATAATTCACCCATATCAGGGATGTAGATAAACCCACTAAAAGTTAATTAACGTCCATATTTTATTAGCAGGATAATATACCCACCATTTTAGATGGGGGAAAGGCTTTGTAATGTAAATGCATAACCTGTAATATAATAAAATAAGAGCAAGATAGGCCCTTTAAGGCAAAACAAAGTCTCTGAAAAGACATAGTCTATTGTTTTGGTGGTTGTTTGTCCTATGATGATCAGTGTCATACTTTTCCAACCTTTTTCACTACGTAGCTGCTCATGCCATTTTGTCCTATTTTAGATGTAATATTCTTGAGCGTATTGCATGTCACCCTACTGCCTACGTACTGCAGCACCCAGAAGGCTCTCCCTCGGGGGTCGGAAGGAGGCACAAACACTCGTATGAAAACACCACCTTCAAAAGTTCATTGACCTTTTCAGGTGTGGCTGCGAGGGCCGATTTACATAAAGACGCTATACCTGCTCAGACAGCGCCGCTGACGCACCAGCTGGGAAATTTCGGAGTCAAAACAGGGACCAGTCCCGTCCGTCCGAACTGTCAGCGAGCTTTAAGCTTCGACAAACACGGCGAGCGTTTATCTGTTTATTATCTCGGTATGAATCTGGGCGGCGCGTTTTTTTCTCCTTTCCAATTGTCAGAGCAGCTGAAAGCCAGGACTTCCTGAATGGTGACTGCGCGCGGTGCGTCCAGGTTAGATCACAGTCCACCAACCTGTTAGGCGCTCTGCAGCCTGTCCCAGGCAGGGAAAAGTCCACAGACAAGTAAGTGTATATAACCACCAATAAATGTTTACCTTTCTCTCGATTTTAAATGTTTAAACCCCAAGGGGCTGAACCGGTTGACGCAACTCCATTTGGCATGAACCGCGTCTTGTTTATCCCGTTTGTCGATTTTTAGTTTTCACTGCTGTATTTGGCAACCGTTTGATCACCACGTCTAATTTAATCCGGTTTGTTTCGTCATAAAAATTGAGGGCCTTAATTGTTTCCTTTCAACAGCCGTGGCCGCAGGTGCGTCGATAGTTGATCACACGCTTCAGGAATTCGTTACGGTCGTTTTGGCTGAAACTTGTCACCTGAGTCGCAAAGGTGTAAGTCAGTAGAGATAGATTATAGAGTTTGTATTTCTCACCCACAGAGGTTGGACTATGGATTATATGTAGGCAAATTGTGAGTCGACACACTGTGTGCTTTGTGTTCACATGACATTATTATCAGCCAGAGAGAGTCCTTATTGGGCAAGAGGATATCTACCAGTACTGGATTTCCAAACCTATAAAGCCTCCTAGTTCTTATTTTCGAGTCCCTGTGAACTCCCATCTCATTCTCTCCTTCTTCCTCTTCTCCTTTCCCTTCTTCTTATTTTTCTGTTCTTTTTTTTTTTAGCCTCTGACAAGCTCGGAGCTGTGGCAGATGGTTAAACAGCACTATGGGAATGACCTGGGCTTGAGCCATGACGAGATGGAGAGCTTACAGGTATCAGCAGAATCAGCCATGCAGTCCAGGTAAGCCACAGGGAACCGGCTCACCCACACACCCACTCATAAACTGTTAAAATCTATTTTGATCTCACTCGTCTGTCTCTGTTTCAGCCCAACAGTGAGGCCTGGTGCGGAAGACAGCCTCGGGTGTCTTGAGCGCACCCCTTCCCTTCGCCTGCCCGCGGTGGATCAGGGCCCCCTCGAGACTTCAACCCCCCACGGGGAGGACGTGCCCTCCCCCCTCGGCTCACAGAGCGCAAACTCTGCCAACATGGTATGAGACAAAGTATTTAAATCCGTTGGGTGTCTTAAATCCGTGTATAGCCATGCGTGAATCCTTTTTGATGTGGGTCTCCCTGCAGCAGGACGAGTCTCGCAGCACCCCGGCCCAGCAGCGCAGCCCTGCTCCCTTGCTCGAGCGCTTCGCCTCAGAACGGGCCTCCAAGCGCTCGTCGCTTTCTCTCGACCTCAACGCCAACTTGGACGGCCTCTCCGAACAGACCGGTTCCGAGAGCGCCGAGGATGGTGAGTTTACACCGCCCGGGTCTCAGAGATGCATCGTTCTTTCTTTGTCTTTGTTTTAATTTCTTCTTCGTCTGCCCTCTTTTTTTGTTCTGTCAGTGGAGGAGCGAGCGGGTCTGGCCCAGGTGCAGGGCCGGGTCTATCTGAACAAGGTCTTTCACATCAGCGCCGAGAAGATGTTCGAGCTGCTCTTCACCGACTCCAACTTCATACGCAGGTTCATGAATGTCAGAAAGATCACCAGTGAGTCTCTCATTCTGGACCCAGTGACACCCACTCACTGTGACCCACAATAACCCTCATGCAAGATATTACTGGTTCACAGTTGTCTTTTGTGCTATCAGATTACAGCTTTAATCCGTGGCAGAGAGAAGCCTCTGGAAACATGAAGAGGAGTCTGAATTACACAATAACCATCAGCAACCCTCTGATCGGGAAGTTCTCCACCGCTACCGAGAACCAGGTGTGTTTACATCAGTGTGAACAGCGTGCGTATATGTGTTTTTTTTCTAATGGTGTTTAAGTATTAACTATGGTTTGTTTTATCTCTCAGACCTTTTACAAAGAGTCCCAGGAAGGTCAGTACTACCTTGTGGATGCTGAGGTGTACACTCACGACGTTCCCTATCACGATTACTTCTACACTCAAAATCGTTACTGCATCATACGCAACTCGAAGCGCAAGTGCCGGCTCAGGTAGTAGCACTCATGACATTTGTTTATTCATTTGTTTGGTAATTTTATTTTTTTGTATGGTCTGTTTTTGGGATCAAACTAAATGCAGATTGTGCTTTTAGGGTGTACACTGATGTGAAGTACAAGAAGCAGCCATGGGGTCTGGTGAAGTCCTTTATCACCAAAAACTCCTGGAGCGGGATTGAAGATTATTTCAGGCAGCTGGGTGAGTTGTAAAGCCCTGTTCTCACACTACAAACAGCACTTCCTTGTCGTCCTGCTTTAGCCTCTGGTTGATTTTCATCGGGATCAGATATGGACTGTCCTTTATTTCCCTCTGACACTATCAGGCAATAAATCACAGCTGCATTTGCAAGGGAAGCGAAAGCGAATAGAATATCATATTGCCTCCATCTGCCCATTTCCAGAGAGGTTTTCTTGTTATTCAGTTATCCATTAAGCAGACGTAGTTTTACTGTAATGCTTGTCTGATAAATCGGTGTCTAAATGTAGGGAGGCCTTGCTGACCTTGAAAGCAAATGGTGTTTTTAACTGTCTGACTGTTTGTGGGGCCGTGATGTCACCGCACAGAAGCAGAACTGCTGGAGGAGGAGGCGGAGCTGAACCAAGGGGGCGGGGACTCCGGGAAGATGGGCGGGCTCCGGAGGAGGAGGCGGACGTACAGCCGGACTCTGCAGGAGCACATGAAGCCCAACAAGCAGTATGGACCCAACTCTGAACAGCACAGAGACAGCAACATGGGTACATTTATGAGGGATGATATAAACCTCCAATTAATGTTTGAACAGTTGTCATCCCAAACAATGTAAATATATCTTGTTAGAATTTTTTATTTCAACTGTATAGATATTTTCATCCACAGAATTATTAATTATGTAGCAGAAAAAGTTTTTAGATAATGACTTAAATGGTTTTCTGCATTCAGTTGTATTTTCATATCCTAAAGGTGCACTCTGCAAATTGTTGAGGGTCAGGTGAACTGAGGACCCTTTAGTCTCAGGCAAAAAAACACAATCTATCAGTGTCAGTCTGATGAGAACCATGTAGACTTGACCATCCAATTACATGTATTCCACTTTTTAGTTGTCAGTTGAGTCTAAAGGGTCTTAAAATGACTCAGTTTTGCATAGTGCACCTTTTAAAACAAAGGTAAATGTGGAGTGTTTGTCTTTTCAAAATGACAAATAGTCAAATTTCTGAACAAAATTCTTCCTTTATCTAAACTGAATAATAGAAAAAAAAATCAATCTATCCACCCTCTACCCAAACTGAGCTTTTCCTTTTTTTTAAATTTCAGGGCCCATGGAAATGAAAGGCGCTTACAGGTGGAACATCACTACTATCGTGGCTGGGATGAGTGTGATGTAAGTCAACAAACTGCAAACACACACGTCAATCTACATGATTTCTGTTGCTTGTACAATGCAAAGAATACATGTGTGGGTGTGTATTTTAACACTAATATGAATTGACTGTACATATTAGGTCCAGAGTCTTAATGTCTTACGTTGTCCAAAATGAAGAGAGAACACAGTCTATTTGGGAAGGACGTGATGCATAATGGTGTTAGTGGTGTTTCTGACCCTCCCTGTGTGCACACATGTCCAGTCTAACCTGAGCTCTCTCTGTTCCTCAGTCTGCTGATTCTGACAGCCCTGAATCTCGGCCTGTTTTTCAAGTTGTGGGCTATGGAGGACGTGGCTCACCGCATGTACCTGAGCGCCAAGCACCGAATTAGGGAGAGGAGTGAAGCCAGGTTAGTCGCCTTGCTGCTGCTTTACACGGTGCACATTCCCTTTCTGATTTAGCCTCTCTATTATAGAAAAATACATGAAATCTGCCAGTAATCACTATGATCGCTCAGAGAGGAGGAGTCTGGGCGTGGGTGGATGCACTGGGAGGGGGGTCAGTCTCCTTCCTCTTGTCAGTGGTGTTTGAGCAGCCCACATACAAGACAGCTCTTGTTCTTATGACTCACAATGTTGAAACTGCCAGTTTGCCGAGCAGCTTGTCGGCCTCAGTAAGTGCGGTTGCATAAGTGACTCCTGTGTGACACACGCTTATGCCAGCACTCCTTCACTCCATCTTTTACCTCCTTCACTTAATGCCTCCCTATGCCTTTTGCCTCCTTCAGACTCTCTGCTTATGTAAAGACCTCTCTTCTAGCTTTTTGTGTAGCTGCTGTGAATATTATCTTGTCACATCAGAATAATTTCTTTCGATCTTTTGTCAGATTGGCCCCTGAATATGGTCAGGGACAGGGGCCGGGGTACAGGACCAGAGAGGAGACACAGCTGCTGAAAACTGTGCTCCAAGACTCCATCAAGCTTTTAGAGCAGGTCAGTCTAGTCTGCATAGTCACCCAACATTTGTCATGAAAAGTTTTGTTTTTTGCTTTCGCCAGAATGAGCCTTTGCATAGCTGTTTTATTTATAACCAGCAGCCTAAGGTCTCATAAGTCCATCATATAAATGCAAACGCAAATGAGGAAAGCAGGTGTTTCTCTTCGCTGAGTCCGATCTTCTTTACCTCACAGCTCCGCAGTTCTCTGGTGGTGCTGCAGCAGAACTTCGCGACGGCCAATCGAACGGCAGCGCCGCAGTGACGCTCCCACACCTGGTGACCGCAGACGGCCGGTCGGCCCAGTAGCAGAAAGGACTGCAGCAATGAACTAACTGCCTTTGAGGAAATCTCTTCTCATACCTAGTGACGTTTCCATGGAGACGTCCCCAGACCCCTGACAGGCTATGTGTTTGTTGCCAAGGGCTACAGTCCCCAAAGCCGTTGGTGTGGCATCAGGTGCCAGGATGTTTTTAAAGCTCTGCTGTCTGTTGCATTGTTGTCAGCAGCACATGGAGCGGTGGGTTCATGTTTCTGTAAGGTGCTGTTGTCAGCGCACTTTGCAGGCTTGTTCCTTCACTCTCGTCTTAAATGGTGGTGCTGGACTGAACACCACAAAGTCACAAAACCTGTAATTCATCTCCTTTTCTGAGCCACCTCACCTCATCCCCCTTATTTGCTCAGTGCCATGTCAAATGAACTAGTGTAAATACATCGTTAGTGACTTTTTCTTTTATTACACTCATGAGTGACGATGATTTGTCTGACACCTTCAAAGGCAAGAGTGTCAGTAATAAAATAATGGTTTATTATTTTTTAAGAAAAGGTATTTTCTTTAATTTTGTAAATGTGCCTTAAAATTTAGGCCATATTTTTTAGATTTCTTTTGAAATTTTACTTCTTTCTTGAAAATATGGTAGAACCAAAGCAACTCAATAAATTGGATGGTATTTCTCTTTTTAATTATAATCGTCTTTTTTCTCTGAATTTGAATGATAGGAGTGGTTGCAGCTGGTTTGCACGATAAACCTCAAACATCAGATGACCGTTCTCAGGATTTTCTATAATTTTGATATGAGCCAAATCTTGCGCCTGAAGTACTGCAAATACTGTTTTCCAAACTGAACATATTTAATACAACTTGTACTCGTTTCCTGGTGGAGAGCTCTTTTTCAGGAGTGCTCTGTAATTGAAGCAGCCCCAAGGCCTATTTTAATCCCTATCTACATCATAGTTGCACACTTTCCTCTTCCTCTACGTTTGTCTGCACTGAGCCAAAGATAAACATGGCATGATTGGTGTAATTTTGAACGCTAATTTTTCCCTCTCACACTGCTCCAATAAAGCTGAATGGGCAGGAGGAGGCAGAGGCTTTTTAACCCTCAATCACACCCACATCTGATACCTCAGTACTGTGCATTCACATTATCAGGACTTGTTGATTAGATGGAAGTTTTTGTGACCTCTGAACCCACAAGGACACTAGTTATCTTCTTGTCGATGGCTTTTTTTTATTCTATAGTGACTGTTGGTGGTGACAATTTTCTCCTTGTTTGATGTTTACACTGTTTTCATGAACCTTGGATTTTAGAAAAACACGGGCACAGCAGTTTGTAGTTTTCCTCACTTACATAGATATATGATCCACTACCATTGTTCAAATGACTGTTTGCTGGTTTGTACATATGTTTGTAATGCAGTCTTATGTGAAATAAAAGGTGCTGACTACTTTCTACGGCAGAGTATATTTAAGAAAAATACTGTGACATATATACCATTTTTTGGATGTTATTTCATTGTCTAGTCTGCATATGTGAACACAAATTATGACACCAGACTACCAAAGAATGTACAAAAATGTATTTGTGACATTAGTGAACAGACATTGACAACTTCATGAATTCTGCAAAGGAACAAGGACAACAGGATTTTGTATACAAGAGTGAGGATCATTATATATTCTTTCGAGGCTGAAGCACTACTGAAATATTAAATATTTTTATATAAAACTTCAGACAGGTTATCGCTAAAGTAAGCTCAAGATTTGTACACTGGTCATATTGTGTTCTCTGGATTCTTTTCATACTTAAGCACTTAATGATCATCAAAAAAAAATGAGCTGTTTTAGGACAAATCTAAATTACATTCAGAGCTGTTCCACTTTAAGAGGCTGAGCAGACTAAAAACAGCATGATGGAGTACAGTTTGCACTCTAAAGTCAGCATAACATTTTCTTAGTTTGTGCTGGGGAGGAGCTGACAGCCGTTCCTGTTACATAAGGAGAGCTGAAGCAGGTAATGGGGGTACAGTCAAATTAATGTGTGTATGTGCTTCTACATCTGGTGAAATGCTTCGTGATGTTTGTGTAGCCCTATCTTAAAAAAAGTTCTGTATTATTTATTTATTTATTTTGTTGTATTTTTATTTTTTCTTCATGGGTTATGAGGTGTCAACCCATCCAGGATGCTTTTTCTCTAGAGACACCCCCCTCTCTCAGCCCAGCTCCTGTTTCTGATATGGGAGGGAACGAGTTTTTAGGCGCACAAAGGGTTAATCCACCTCATTTGACGTCAGGAGTCTACAGAGAGGGAAACTGTCTGCACGGCGCGAGGGTAAACACAACCACAGGACGTCTCGCTACCAAAACAAAACATTAAATTCTGACAGCGGGGCTCCTTCTCCGGGACACTTTCACTTTCAGATAACCGTGGCTCGGACGGTCTACGATAAGCCGCTGTTCTGGTGACTTCCACGGCGCGTTACTGCAGCTCACCCGGATACGACACCGGATACCAGGACACAGACTTCAGCCGTGAAGCCTGCAGGGAGAAAATCGATTCGGTCGATTTACACTCGAAAGTTTCAGCATGTAGCGCGTCCTTGTCCAGGTATGTCACACCGTATTTTCTCATTCATTGTCACGGTGTAGCTTTATGTTTTGACGCAGCGTCCCGCTTTGGTCAGCGGCTTGTTGTGGTAGTTTTCCACAACTGTTCCCACCAAGTGTTGTTAAAATTGATCAATTATTTACTCAGAGTGGCTGGTTAAAGTCATATGCTAAGAAGTATTTTGTTGCCAATCAGTAAAACTGGATCAACTGTCGAAAATTCATTCATCCAGATTGCGCAGATTAGTAAAACTGTCAGTAATCTTTCTCCATTTATACTTTTAATTCATGTTTACATATTATCAAACAGAGGTGTTTTAAGTCTCTTGAGCAAATATATTGCTTACAAATAAGATAATGTCAAATATCAACTTAAAACTTAAATACCCTCAAGGTACTGTAGCTGTAGGTCCAAAAACATTCCTCAGTGTTAACAGAGGATACAAAAAATACCATAATGTATGGTATTTTGGTCACTTCAAACTGCTGAGTTTGGCAGATATTCTGTGAATGCTTAAGTATTATTGTGATTTTTCATGAGGAAGCAGATGTGGTATTTGACCCACTCCCAGCCTACCCATTACAGGCAGCCCAATCTGTCCACCCAGAACACTTTGCTCCAAAGCCATCTGGAAGGACTCAGTATCGAGACCCTGGCATCACTGTGACCTTCCCTGTCCTGAATGCCCTTTTTGACCATATTATTGGTTAAATAATAACACACTGTGCTACGCTCTGATTGATAGCTAATCAGAGGTACAGTCAGGTTCATCAGGCCATAGCTCCAGTTCCCATTGGAGAAGGCTTTGACTGAGCAAAATGATTAATCCTACTTAGTGGCTCTCTTGGGAGTCATCGACCTTGCCTCGTATGATTTAGGGGGTTAGTGAAGACTCGTGATTGTTATAACTCCTGCCACCGCCTCATCACCACCATGTTCCATCTGTGCGGCCTAAAAGAGCCAGTGGGCTGCGATGGTGGGACGCAACATTCACGCTTCCTGTAAATCATTAGGCACGGCAGATGTGTGACAGATGCCAGAGGAGGGGGTTAACCTTCCCTGAAAATCTGAGCAGGATAAAATGAGCAGGGCTTGCGTTGCGGTGTTGTGGAACATGACATCTATTTGGAACCAGTCCACCATGTAAAACACGTGCAAATGATTGGTAAGCTGCTGTATGCGCAGGTTATTTCAGTTGCACCTGTAAACATGAGCCAAGGTACTTTTCATACTCTGAGTACAAGCCTGTCTTTGTTCTCCAGTCTAATGCAATCTGTCTTGTCTCTTGACTCACTCTGTCTGTCTTATTTATTTATCCAAATGTAACACACACAAGTGCACCCCTCGATGATGTTGGTAGTAAACTCTCTTGTCATCTGGCTGCAAAGCTGTCCGTCATGAAGAAGCGAGCCAACAAGGTGCTGGGGGAGGAGGAGACCTTGTGCTGCTGTGAGTACATGAACAGAGATGGACAGAGGAGTCATGTAGCAGCCTGCTGCTGTGACTGTGAAGACCTGGACGAGGCCTGTGACAGGTGAGCTCATGTTACATTGACGAGTACTGTTCAATATGCTTTTAATTAATCACTCTCTTCTAAATGCCTCCTTCTTTCCTCTGTGACCCCGATACGGATTCCTCCTTGTCCACTTTTGACTGAATACCTCTATCAGTATCGTGACTGCATTGTAGGGATGACTACTGGTGGTACAGTAGCAATATACACACACAAAAGATTTAATACTCCTTATTAAAGTGGATATGATGGAGGCAAATTATAGAGCAATCTAATAGATTCAGAAAATTGCATCCCTGTACTGTAATTCAGCCTTTAAAACCAGGAGAAGACAACACTTATGGGATATCTCGATATAATGATATCCAAAATCCTGGCTGCTGTCCAGTCTCATAACACAATATCAATATAATATTGATGAATTGCCCAGCCGTAAATGTAGAAGACAAATGAAACTGCTTAAAATTCTTAGACAAAGCAGCTTTCCACCAGGGATCCATAATTGTGTGTTCTCTTGGAAAATATATTTATATTTCACCTCCATGTGATGTTGTGTATATGGAATCAATTTCAAAAGACAGATGAGATTAGCATAAAGCAAACAAGCGAGAAGTCTATAATCAGTATTCTAGCCGTTGGCAATCATAAATTCAATTCATTACCAGCTGCACACCTCAGTGGTTCTAGGATTGCCATTGGCTAACGTATGTATGATCAATAAGTGACCTGGAGGAATACAGAAGCTGCAAAACCTAATTTTAAACTTTAATTTTCCTAGATGAAACGTAAACTAAAGGTAAAATATTCATGTGTAAAATCAGTTGTAGACACTACACTTGCTCTACAAGGATTTTACACATAATTTTAATTTCCCAGGTTTCTCACATGTAAATCCAAGAGGATTTACATCAAGCGCAGTCTATCCATCCAGGTAGTTCCTGTGTGTTTTGCCGATGTTTCCAGTCTGACGTGGTCTCCCGTCACCTCCCTTCGATAGCTCAGTTGGTAGAGCGGAGGACTGTAGCGGTTACACAGAGATCCTTAGGTCGCTGGTTCAAATCCGGCTCGAAGGAGTGACATTTTCACTTTGTTACCCTGTTGTATTTAAATGGAAAATTGTTTATACTCTGCAAACTGTTTATAATTTGCCACTTATTTAGAAGTTTTTTTTCTCTCTCTCTCTCTCTCTTTTACCTTATTTTTATTATGTACATATAGATTTTGTGAGTATGCCGTTATCCGGCCTGTATATAGATTATATTTTAGAGGTCAGACAGTTCCCGAATCCCAGTATCGAGGATCAGAGGCTGCCTCATGTTTATTTAATTTTATCTTGCATTTGCTCTTTGCACAGTAGTCTCATTTCACTGCTGTTGTACATGTGCAGTTATGCACGTGATAAATAAATCTCTTGAATCTTGAACCCCCAATGCAGTGGTGCTGGATGTGTGTTGTGTTGTGAAACTAAAACTATCAGAAACAGCAACAGCTCTTTCCAAAAATACAGTAATGAGGTAATGTTTCACAACAGCCACAAGCTGTTCCTCAAGGCCTCAGCTCAAAAGAAGCAAAGGGAGTGTAGATTTGCCAAATAATGAGGGAACTGTTAATGTGCTGTCATGTTTTACCCTCTCCTTCCTCTTTTAGATGGACGAAGAGGAAGCCCCAGAAAAATGATTCCCTGTCAAAGCTGGCAGAGGTTGTGTCGGACCGGATTCGTGTCCCGTGGCTGTGGGGTGGAGCCCGCAAAGTGGACCTGTCTGTGATCCCGCCTCTTGTCCTGCTCCCTGTCCTGCTGCATCTGGCCGCTCTGCACTTCGTCCTAGGCATCGTGGTCCTGACAGCCCTGCCAGGCCTGGTGCTGTGGTACTACTACTTCACCCACCGCAAGAAGGGAAGGACGCTGTTTTTCCTCAGCCTGGCGCTCTTCTCCCTGGGCTACATGTACTACCTGTTCATCACAGAGGTGTTCCCCCACGGCGACGTCAGCCTGGTCCAGCTGACAGTGGTAACGGTCGGGGTCGCGCTCACCCTGGCAGCCCTCGTCCACACCAAGAAAGAACCCGGCACCGTGAGGCCGAACCAAGCGGACGTCCACAGCACAGTGACTTATTTTAGCCCTTTGCCCGACAGAGATCCTGCCGTCAATGGGGCCAAGCGGGAGGCGCTGACGACGGTCGCCAACCGGGCGGCTTTGTCGGAGCAGGCGGGGCTGGAGCAGAAGGAGAGCGGCCGGAGGAACTGGTGTCCGGTGTGCAGGGTTGTGCAGCCGCCCAGGGCGGGACACTGTCGGATCTGTGGTGTCTGCGTGCTGCGTCTCGACCACCACTGTGTCTGGTGGGTTCCATTAAAGCCTCGTGACATCACCGTTTATCTCTGTACTTCACTTCCATGTTGCCACTTTCTCACATCTGACGTGTTAAAAGTTGTTTTATTTATCATTCACTTGTCTTTTCCACAGTCAAACTGCAATAAATGTAAAAAAACCCTACAAACTTTCTTTTAAATTTTTCAATCTATGGTCTTCCTTTCTTTTCGGGACACCTGATCAGCTCAGACTGAGTGTTTTGTCGTGTTGACCTGACCATCTTTAAATGTGGTGTTCACGTTGAGTCCCAACACATTCCACATTATTATATTCACAGTTGGAAGTGATTATTTGTTTTCTACCATCCACCTCTACAGTGTGTGTGCCAAGGTGTGGCCATGCCTGCATGTGTGTGTATGTGGTGTAACCCTGGAGTCTCAGTACAATGTTTTGTCTGTGTGTGTGTATACGTGTGTGTGTCCTCTCTGTGGCTGTCGGGGCAGGATAAACAGCTGTGTGGGGCAGGCCAATCACCGCAGCTTCCTGCTGACACTCGTCCTGTTCCTCTTGACCTCCTTGTACGGGATCAGCCTGGTGCTGCAGAGTGTGTGTCCCCGGCAAAACCTCCTCACTGCCCTGCTCTACTGCCCCGGGGTCTACAACCAGTACAGGTACTGAGACAGCCACAATCTATACACACAAGGGCTGGGTGATATATCAATATCACATCAATATCACAATATGAAACTAGATATTATCTGGTATTTTGGATATTCTATAGTCTGAAAGGCTGAAACTTTCTTATTAGACAGTAGGTGAGTACGTTATATTGACAATGTATTTCATTGCGGTTAACATTTACATCATAAAAATAGTAATCAGTAATATAATCAAAGGGATTAACCAAACAAACCATTACTTTGACATATGTTAGGTTGACAAGATATAAAGAAAGAAATTTAAGAGTTCAGGAAATTTAGTTCTAGTTTGATTACAAACAGAAATGTTCTTCTGTGCCACTATTTAAATGGTTTTCTAGGTTTCTTGGTTTCACTTGAATAGTATTACAAGAGGAAACACAATCAAGTCAGTGTTATTTTTTTAGCTCATGACAGATATTGTTCCATTTTTTGTATTTAGAAATAAATAATACAGTAACACATGTCGTTACTGCCCAGCCCTGTGTTAACAAACTTACACATCTACTCAAGTGTGCCAAGACAAACTTTCTCAGTAATTAATTCTCAACACATGTAAAATCTGACTTGGCGCTCACACACAGCTCATACATAGCTGATGGAAATCAGCAGATAGATAATGGCAGCAGCATGCAGCCAAACTGTCTTCCAGTAATACTTTGGGGAAATGAACTTTAATTGAAGTGCGTTTAATTGCGTGCTTTGATATTTCTCTCAAAATTAAGCATAAATTGTAGGCTAATTGAGGTTTCTGTAAGGTTAGTGCATATTGGACAGAAGGCCTCCTGCACTACAGAGTTGACCCAGATTCACTGCGTGCCTCAGAGTGGTGCTGATTAAGCTCTATCTCTCTCTCTTTTTTTTCCCTGATGGTCGAGTGGATCTGAAGCTGTTTCAATGGGCAGCTCTGGCACATCTCTGCCAGTTTGACTAACATGCTGGCACTGCTGTGTGCATCGCACTCTGAAAATAGGCTTACAGTAAAATCCCATTTATCCCAACCACTATTGAACAGTCCAGTCTACTGAATGGTTATAATCACCGAAATATATAGAAATGAAAAAATAGTATCCCTTTAATTGTGAGCAGTTACTGAAATGTGTTTCTTTGTAAGTGCAATAAAAATTGCATTATGGGATGGCAGTGAATTTTATATGTGCACATGCCTTTTGTCATTTCTACAGAGGATAAATTAATGACACACGATAGAAGCTTCTCCTTTAGTGGTTTAAATCAGTGCTGGTCAAGTCCAGTATGTCTGCGGACAAAGTCGTATTTAGAAATTGAAATTATAGACTTTCAAAGTTAGGGCTATGAGCATGTATCATTCATTATATATAGTCATTAAACATAAATAAATCATTGAATAAATAACTTTACATCAATGGAATTTTTTATTTGGCAAAGTCAGTATCCAGCTTAACTGATGTCATATGCGTTTGATTGATTTTTACATCATTCATAGAAAATTCTTTGGTTTTGATAAAAGGAGTAGAGCTGTTTTTATATTCATATATATTATTATATATCTTGCAAACACTCATCTATGGTAGATATCTGTTATTAGTTACATATTTTATTGTTATGCAGCAGGATGGGTCATGTTTTCCCTTTTGTTTGTGTGTGTGTGCGTGTGCGTGTGTGTGCGTGTGTGTGCGTGTGTGTGTGTGTGTGTGCATTCCAGCACCGCGCTCTGCTTCACCTGTGCGTGGTACAGCAGTATAGTGACCGGTGGGCTGCTCCACCTCCTGGTGCTGCAGGTCATCAACGTCAGCTACAACGTGACGGAGCGGGAGGCGCGCATCGCCCTGCGGGACAAAACAGCCCGCAGCGCCTTGTGGGGATTCATCGTGGACACCGGCGTCTACTCCCGAGGTTTCCGCGGCAACTGGGTGGAGTTCATGACCATGGGGGACGATCTGAATCTGCCCTCTCCCACCCTTACAGACGTGGTGTAAGAGACCCTTACGCAGGCTGACTGAGCAGGGTGTGTGTGTGTGGGGCGGCTTGTGGTTGCTATACACTCCGTGGCCGCTGGGTGGCAGCATGGCTCCTTTTACTCCGGATGGGACCTCGCTGGCCTCGTCCCGCTCTGGACCAAACCTTTTGGCTCGAATGTTCTCAGCAAGCCTTCGTCAAGGTGTTACTGCACTTATGGAGTCGCCACCTGAGCTGACCTGACATTGACATTGAGCAATAATAACAACCAAGACTAATAACACACTTCCACTGCCATTAACGTCACTGACTGACAACTGACAACGCGTCCTCCGTGCATCTGCATCCAATCACTCAGTGACCTTTTCTCTCCCTCCACTGCGGCCTCATTTCACTTTTCATCCATCTCTCACTCTATCAGTGTCACTCCCTCTTTCACTCTCTTGCCTCTGCTTGGAGATTTCCCCCCTTTTTTTCCCCCCCTGCCTCTGCATTCTCGTGCCTTGCTGCGTGAAAACAAGAACAATGCCAGAAACAGTGAACTAATCGGGAAATTTTATTCTCACTCGCCTACAGGGAGGTCGGAGCACAGGTTCACCTTCAGAACGGTGCCTCCGGAGCTTCTGGGGATTGAATGTCTTTCTCAAGGACACCTCAGACGGGTGGGATGCGCAAAACCTGGATCCCCCAGTTGAAAGATGGTCTCTTTACTCACGTCACCATCCTCCTTCCTCCACAAACACCAACTGTGCTCACAAAAGAAGAAGAAACCTCACTTTGGCTTTAACGTGCAGCTTTGTGAAATGGGTCACGGATATTTATCAAACAGACAAATGAAACCGCTCAGCACAAGTCAGATAATCGGGCCAGTCTCGGACAGGATTGTCTTGATTTGAAAAACTACTTCAGCCCTTTCCAGCTGGCACAAAACGACTTCTAAATCAAACAGCGTACACAAAATAAATCATTCAATCCAAATTTAAGTCAGCTGGAGAAATGAAAGTGTGCTTGTCAGTGCTTTGCAGCTGTTTTCATTACACAAGTTTTTTTATAAGGCAACAAATGTAAAGTTTCAATTTTGTGTGTGAGAGAAATTGAATATGTGCATTTATTATTTTCCGCTTGTATGGGTGCGATGGTGCTCTCTGCATTTATATGTTATGAGATCTGTGTGTGTGTGTGTGTGTGTGCACACGTCGTCTATATGTCTGTGTGTGTTTTGCCTCCTGCAGTGAGGGTTTTTCCCAGGGGCCATTCCAGCGGTGACAAGCGGAAGTCAGGCAGAACTTCTGCCACTTTCCGTCTCAGCTGCTCCCGCCTCGTCTCCCTCTCTCGCTCCTTGCGCTGCAGAGAGGGAAACTGCCGCCAGGCCAGGAAACATCCCTGCAACACCCGTCTGAAACACAGGCGGACATGGACAAAGCCAGTGAGCAATAAGAAACTGAATTTTCTCATTGAGGGTAGGGCTGGGTGATACTGATCAAATCAAATATGTCGATATCTTAGACCAAACACCTCGATATTGACATTGTGACGATACTGTAGGGATGACAACTTTCATGAAATGTTTACAAATGAGATTTTCAATCAACAATCACTAAGCTGATGACACACAGGCAATTTTGGGGGGCAAATTTATGGTGACAACATGAGAGCACGCTTTCCTGGCAACCGTTCAAGTTCAGCCAATCAGAGTCACGAAAACTGACCAGGTGACCTGCTCTACTGCAGAGAATTCAAATGACAATGACAGACAGTGCAGAGTAGTAAAAACTGTTCTAGATATTCAACAACTAGGAATAGTTATGCTTTTATACTTTTAAGATACCTGGCTGTTGGTCACTCGTAGAAAAGGTTTTAAAAGAGGTTATTCTTCATTGTTAATAAAACTACAAGCCTATAAAACACTTAAAGAAAGTGTAGTTGATACATTTGAAATAAATAAATAATTACCGTATCAATAGGAAAATCAGTAGGAAGAGAAAAAGACCAAAAAGACGTTGATGGCAGCAGTCTCTGCCATTTCCAACTGTCAGATTTGTCAGTTGTGTTCTTTGCCAAGTTGCTCAAACTCACTGCCCATTGCTGGAAAATTCTGCCCTAAAAATTCCCTCAGAATCATCAGTTTAAGAGTGTTTGCAAGTCCTGAAATGTCCAAAAATATTTTTGATAAATTATATTATTTGATCTTGGTACATCTAAATATATATGAAGTTTTAAATTAAGTTTTGGGGGGTATAAATGTGATTTATTGGCAAGTTGTTACAGAAAACGGTGTGATATTGCATTGTAACTGGTATTAAAGGCCTTACACTGTCTTAAATTTGGTGAAGCTTGCTGATACCCTGTTATTTGGTTCTGAGACTGGGGGAACACACAGCAGCGCCCCGCACAGTGTCCATATGGGAAAGAGCTGACCTGTCATTGTGTTGCTGAGCCAGTTCCTGGCGGTCCCACTCTGCGAGCCTTTCCTGGGTTACATGGTCCAGGAGTGCCAGTAGGACCCTCCTCAGAGTGTGCTGGCAGTAGAAACGCTCGGCTCGCTCCTCCTGAATCATCCGCCAGTCCTTCAGCTGAGACAGACGACACTCACTCAGAGGCAAAGGATGTCATTTTCAGTCTGGAACATGTAATTCCATTTGCATTTCTGGCATTTAGGTGATGATTGTGTCCAAATTGATTTACAATAAGTGGTGGAAAGGCATAAAATTCATAAAAGTTGCAAGTTTCACAAAGAAGTAAAAGGGGATGGCATTATATCAGAGGAGAGCTGCTAAAGAAAGTTTGTTTTTCTTGTCAGGGCGACAGAAAACACAATCAAGTGCAGGGAGAGGGGGAGATAAGGAAAAGGTGTAGTCTGAAAGGATGTGCTCTCCGTCACTGTCAGAGGACGGGGAGTGAGTCTGCAGTCCCGGCTGAGTGAATGCGTGCGTGTGTGCGTGTGTGTTTTTGTGTCTGTGCAAATACACACTCTTTTCCAACAGCTTAAGCTCCTCCGAAGCAGAAAGTGCTGGTGCAGTTGGTCAGCCGAGGCTTCTTTTTGAAACAGGGACTCGCTCGCAGATTGCTGCCAGGCCAGCGTGCACCGCCTCAGGAGAGAGAGATTGCGATGGCGCTCGGCCAGCTGGCGGGGACAGAAAAGGAAACCGCCAATGCACACCGGTGAATTGTGTCCCAACTCAATCACAGGCGCCAGGTACAAGCAGTCGAACGGCAAGGATTGAGGAAGCACCTGACTGCCACCGTGTTTGACATCTGAAAACTTGATTTTACATTGTCTGCAAGATATTCTGAGCTTGGCTGCGAATCTAAACCGAGGCAGTGACATTTTGAAGGAGTGCATAATGAAAATGAAATGCTGAACCATCAAACTGCATCCTCAGGGAAATATAACCAGAGAGCAAATGTTCAAAATTTGCATGTTGATCACAACTTTATCACCCTTTCTCTTCCACTTCCACTCTCCCTATCCATGTTCCTGTTATTCTCACAGGTGGTCAGGCAGATGCTCGCAGTCACAGGATGGGAGAGATTAAAATACTGAGTGTGATGTCTGGGCTTTGTGTGTTATACATCCATGCAGATGAGTGTGTGCTAGTTGGTGGGTACATGTTTAGCCATGCTTTTGGCTTAGAAAGTCTCATTATGCTGTCATGTGGGTGTATTTCTACCTCAAGAGTTTTCTCACAGCTCACAACTATCAAGCTATTAAATGTGAGTGGGATGCCTGTGGAGACACAGCGTGTGGTATGAGGCACTTTGCAGTATTAATAATATTCAGTTTTTTTTTTTAAATATGGTGCTATAAAAAAAAGAACATAGTTAGAAACTGCTTCATAACCAAAGAAAATAGAGTAACATCTAACAGAGATTAAGTAAATAGAACAATGAGATAAAACTAATAAGAAGTGTCCCAGCTATATGGATAACGGAAGTAGAGTAAATAAATAAGAGACAACACAACAAAGATAAAATAAAAGACAGGTACACCGAGCATTGCAGTAGTCAAGGTGAACTAAATAAATAAAGTATATATAATCCTCTCCATATTGCTAATTTTCAAGACATCTAATTTTTGCACTCCTGAAATGGAAGAACGATGATTACACAAGCTTTAATGCATGTTGTTCAAAGTTCAGGCAAAGGTCAAAATAGGGCTTCCATGTTTTTAAGAGTCATGCTTAAGATGCTGAGTCATTAAAGGACCGAGGGCAGGAAGAATTTGCATTGCAATGTATCTCCATTTTAACAAGTCATTTCGTCTTGTATCAGTCTTCAAACCCCGTTTGTCTTAAAACAAATAGGATGCCATAATCCTGTTTTTTTTCCAATGCAGTTTTGCTTGTTTCATTATTTTTTCCAAGGACAAGTATAAATATGTTGAAACAAGGCCGAAAAAGGCAGATCAACCCACTTGTATTAGTGCCCACTAGAGACAGGTGGAATTATCTCATCCCATTGGAGAATTTTAAGACTGAATATGAGATTAAATGACTTTCTAAAATGGAGGATTTTTTGCACTGTGCCTGGAAATGACTTTTTGTGTAACGTGTTTTGTCATGGCTGATGATAACTGGGACGGACAGGACTGATGGTTACCTGTACGTTGGTTTCTCTGAGCTGAATGAGGCGTTTCCATGGTGCCAGGCCTCGCCGTAGCAACAAGGTTCTGCGATAGTGTTGTCGGGCTTGGGCCTGCAATTCCTGCTCTCGTTTCAGTTGCTGCTGTTTTATTTCTTCCCTCTGGACACACACACACACACAGACAGAGTAGGCGTGTGACATAAGTGGTCACAAGAGTCCAGTCCTGCTGTAAGTAACTGTAAAGCTCAGGAGACGACCACCTCCTATATTCTGACTCGTGGTTGAGTCTTGCTGCGTTTGTGCTTTCATAAAATATAAAGTGTCTCCCACCTCTCTCTCCTGCCTTTTCTCCTCCTTCCTCCTCTCTGCTGCTCTCCGCTTCTCCTCCTCCTCCTCCCTCTGCCTCTCCTCCTCAGCAGCTTTCAGCTGAGCCTGAAAAAAGTTATTCTTACAGACTAAACACAACTTGCTGTGGTCATACAAAGCAGTTTGATAACTTCCTCCTGGCTGGACCCCCTCCCCCTCCCCCCACATCTCTCACCAGCTTTTCCTCCTCCTTCCTTCTCTTGAGCTCCTCCACCTCCCTCCTTCGCTCCGCACGTTGACGAGCGCGCTCCTCCATGGCTGTAGTGAGAGAGGGAGAGAGGTGAGTTGAGGTATTCTCCTGCAGTACAACGGCGTCTCAGAGGCAGATACTGCTGCATGTGCACATTCGGGGATGTCCCTTCATATTCTGACCACGTAGCTGCAACCTGAACTAAACAAGGGTGCTGCTGTCAGAGAGAACCGTGCACCTGTTTTTTTTTCTTCTTCTGTAAAGGTTACAGCTCCATACACATGATTCAGGGCCATGAAATTAAATTTTTCTTTTTCTATTATACACAGTGACAAAAAGAGCTAGAGCATTCTGTGTAGCTGTCTGTTTGGAGGTAGATGTATGCTCTCTTGGGGTGTACTTGTGGATGGGTATGTGTGTGTGTGTGTGTGTGTGTGTGTGTTTGTTTGTTGTTAAGCTCCAGAGGCTGAGAGGAAGAATCTGCTGACTGACCCATAACGATGGGATTAGGGCAAGGCTGGCGGGTGAACGCTTTCCTGGGAGGTGAGCGGCGGCCATTAGATTCTCCAGTGACCCTCGGCGCCCTGCAACAGCAAACTTCATATAAAGACCAGGGGGAGACGATGCAAAACACACAAGACAAACTTTCTCCCAACAAAACCCCATCAGACCGCAGCCAGCTTTGAATTACTATTGAACAAGCACATTTCAAGCAACAAATGCTGAGCGCTCCATAAATCTTTAGTATGCTGTGTAAAATCTGATTTCACTTGCTGAAAAAAAACATTGTGAAGCTGCATGAATTCAATATTGCATATACTGACTACTAAAGTATTGATGATACAACTGGGCAAAGGTGTTACAAATATGCAGAGTTGTTTGTCACAAATATTTAATGACGTGAACTAAACTGAATATGCATATACATTTATTGAGTTGCAGCCCCTTTTGCACAAACCACGACTCAAAAAAATCCTTTGCCTCCATATCTACATCTCCTCTGTGACTGGTGTGAATTTAATAAGGGAAATCATTAAGACATAATGGGTTTTCTCCTCATTGGTGTACTTCATTCAGTGCCCCAGATACTTTGTACGTCAATGTAGATTAAAGGGGCAATGCATCTAAATAAATATAAAAATACAAATATTTTTTATGTATATCAACCAGGATGCCCAAAGAGACAATAACCAACCAGTTTTTTCCCATAAGTTTGTCTCCCCCACTGCTCTGGATGAAACTGAAGTTTATAAGAGATTACACTGTTCATCATCTGAAGAGTGTTTTACAGCTAATAACACATGTGGGGAACATAACTGGAGCTATTGGGACAGACTACCTTACAATATATTACATAAGGGGGTTCTAATGAAAATTTAACTGTTCCCAGGATGAAAACCACACATTATGCCACATATACCTTTAAGATTATTTTTGGGCATTTCTGCTTTAGTCTATTGGACAGTGATGGTGGGGAGAGACGGGAAAGACAGGGCAGAGAGAGAGGGGATGACATGCAGAGCCCGCGGCGCTGTGTTCATAAGTGTGTGGTACGTGTTCTACATGGTGATCCACTGGGACGCACCAGCTGGAACAAACTTCCTGAAAACATCAGGTCAGGACAAGGTTTGCATGTCATTAAATGTTCAGTGCATGTACATTCAGGTAACACACATTGAACAGTTCATAGGTATTCCAATTAAACCTTCAATCAGCCTGCAGTAGAGGGAATCCTAAAGGGGGTATGGTACATTGTTTTAATCAAACTGATCCTTGGCAATTTTTTTTTTCCTGGAATGGCCTTGAACTGTCCCACCGCAATTAAACCACTGTTCCTGCAAACTACTTTCACACGTAACTATTTTGAGTTTCCTCCAACTTCCATCCTCCAGTCTTCAGGGTATAATGGCAACGGACAGCGCTGCACTCCAAGAAGAAAACTCTATAAAGAATGAGCTTCCAATCTGACCTTGGAGGAAACCTAAATACACCCAAAGGGGAAACAATTCAAGTGCTCGATTGGAGAGAGAGATATTATTTCTCCTCAATAATTTATAAGTTCTAATAAAAGTAAAATTTAAATGTGGCTTTCAAATAATATAAAAGTGACTGTGTGGAAGTGGCACAGTCAGCCAATTTCAACTCCATTTTTGATTATGACAGGCAAGGCTCACAGTGCTGAGGTGCTTGGCTCTGGAAACACCAACACACCCACACAGACAGTTTGGGTGTTTCTCACTGAGTCTACCTCTGTTCTTCAGGGTCACAGTTGAGGCTTTTTGACCTCGAGGCTGCAGGTTGTGCCAGCTGGGTCATCTCTGCGGCTCTCCGCCTTTCCAATTTCAGTCCCATCATGCTCTGCTCCTCCTGCAGCCGTGCAATTTGCTCTTGCTGCTCCTTGAGGAGCCTCCTCTGCTGGGCGATGGTCTGCTGCTGGA